>BQNB010182188.1:0-12522 GCA_026074375.1 Tanacetum coccineum | reverse complement strand
TCAGGCGATCTATTCTTAACAAATTATGAAGGCGATTTATACACGTCTTGCTGACACAGGCGATTTATACATTCCTGTTGTGAAGGCGGTTTATACACGTCTTGCTAACACAGGCGATTTATACATTCCTTTTTGTGAAGGCGATTTATACACGTTTAGCTAACATAGGCGATTTATACATTTCTTTTTGTGAAGGCGATTTATACATTTCTTTTTGTGAAGGCGATTTATACACATCTAGCTAACACATACGATTTATACATACCTGTTTGTGAAGGCGATTTATACGTAGTGACCAAAGGTGAATTATACGGTTGTTCTTTGATTTGTAAAATCCCGTGAATATTTGATTTCTCGGTTTTATCAAGAATTGTAAAATCCTGTGTATTCCAAAAGACTCAACCTCATTAATCAAAACCTCACTTTAACACAACAACCTCCAATCACTGTCGGATCATTTTAATCTTATCACATTGAAATGGTTCCAATGATTTCACTTGGTCAAAATAATACTCTTGTTGAGTACATGATACTCTCCGGTGCAGACAATCGTCCACCCATGTTGGACAAAGACATGTATGATTCTTGGAAGAGTCAAATGGAATTATACATGCAAAATAGAGAACACGGAAGAATGATACTTGAATCAGTTGAACATGGTCCTCTCATTTGGCCTACGGTTGAGAGAACAATGTGATCAGAACAAAGAAATATGCTAAATTATCTGCTGCTGAGAAAATTCAAGCTGATTGTGATATGAAAGCTACAAATATCCATCTTCAAGGTCTTCCTACTGATATCTATTCACTTGTGAATCATCACAGAGTTGCTAAAGATTTATGGGAGAGAGTTCAACTACTGATGCAAGGTACATCTTTGACAAAGCAGGAAAGAGAATGTAAGTTGTATGATGCGTTTGATAATTTTACTCTCATCAAGGGGGAATCACTTCATACGTATTACTTGTGATTTACTCAGCTGATCAATGACATGAACATCTATAAGATGAAAATGGAGCAATTTTAAGTTAATTCTAAGTTCTTAAACAGTCTTCCACCTGAATGGAGTAAGTTTGTGACTGATGTCAAGCTAGTTAAAGATTTTCATACCTCCAACTTTGATCAACTTTATGCATATCTTGAACAACATGAACTCCATGCAAATGAAGTCTGTATTATGCGTGAACGCAATCAAGATCCACTTGCATTCGTTGCAAATCAGCAGATGATACCACCTTACTTCAACACTTATCAGTCTTCCTACAACAATTCTCAACTTCCACAATAGTTTTCACCATCACAATATGGATCAATTCAACCCGATCAACAATACTCATCTCATTATCCATTACAAACTCAATTCAATCATTCATCCATTCTACTATCACATGCATTTCAGTCTCAAATGAATCATCAAACCTCAACTGTTCCACAAGTAATTCCACAAGTTGCTTATCAATCACCTCAAGCTCTTGCACAACTTATGACTAAGTCACCATTTGTAGACTCAGGTTTTGCAGTTCCTGTGTTTTCTCCTAGAGATGATCCGATTGCTTGTCTCAATAAAGCAATGGCTTTTCTAACAGCTGTAACTTCTTTAAGGTTCCATACTACCAATAATCAACTCAAAACTTCTTCTAATCTAAGAAACCAAGCCACTATTCAAGATGGCAGGGTTACTGTGCAACAAGTTCAAAGAAGACAAGGGCAAAAGTTCGAGGGGAAATACTAAAAGTGGGCAGGCAAGAGTTGTTAAATGCTACACTGCCAGGTGCAGGACTATGGCTAGGCAATGCATCCTGCCTAAGCCGACAAAATGTTGATGGTATAAGGAGAAAGCAATGTTAGCAGAAGCTCAAGAAGTTGGACAAATATTAGATGAGGAGCAACTCGCATTTCTTGCAGATCCAAGAATTCCAGCAAGTCAAGCTCAGACAGTCATTCCTCACAATGCTGCTTTTCAGACTGAGGATCTCGATACTTATGATTCTGATTGTGATGATCTCTCGACTGCACAAGCGGTTCTTATGGCCAATATTTCCAACTATGGTTTTGACGTGGTCTTAGAGGTACCTAATTCTGAAACCTATGATATGGATAATCAAAGTGTGCATGCATTATAGGATTTTGAACAATCCCCAATTATGGATTTTACAGATAATGAGATATCTAGTGATAGCAATATCATTCCATATTCTTAATATTTGCAAGAAACACAACAGGCAACTGTTCAAGATACTAATTTGCAGGCACAACAAGATTCAATGATTTTATCTGTGATTGAACAAATGTCTGAACAAATGATTAATCATGTCAATAATTGGGAAAAGACTAATAAGGAACAGAATAATGAAATTCAGTTAATGCTGAGTTAGAGGAGATATAAGGGAAACGGTTATGACTTTTGAAAACGTTTTTAATAGTGATATAAGTAGTCGTGAAAAATGATTGATTCTTCAAATAGATGATATGTATTAGGGCGAACTTGCGCTCAAGAACAAATTGACTCCACTTGAGCAAAATCTTTTCTAACAAATCAGAAAAGGAATCTTTATTCGAAACTTTTTCAATTTTCCAACACTTCGAATCCAAGAAAAAGAAGATAACCTTGGAAACTCAAGTGTTTAGAAAGAGATTAAGGAACTTGATAATATCATTTGTAAAGTAGGTCAATCTGCTCAAACAGTGCACATGTTAATTGAGCCACAAGCATTTTATGATAATACATACAAACAAGCTCTAGGTTATCAATATCCGTTTCATCTTAGATAAGACTCAAACGGCTAAAACCAACCTTGTATGATGGTGTTGTTTTGTCTAATACACATGTTGCTATTCTTGTAATTGATGATGAAGAAACGTTGATTTTGGAAGAAGAGAGTCGATCAAAAATGTTAAAAAGGCAAAGAATCCTGAGTTATTGCACAAGAAATTTCTCACAAACCTATCGATTATGCAAATTTAAATAGCTTAATTGATGATTTTGAAACACGTTTTTCTCCACAACAAGAATTATCGGCTGAACAAGCCTTTTGGTTTCATATACATAATCCATCTATTGAATCTTCCTACACACCACCTGTCATAATGGAAGTTCCTAGTGAATTACCTAAGGTAAGTTTGGTGAATGCAAGCCTTAAAAAGCTCAAATTCCACCTCACCCAGTTTGACTCTGTTGTGAAGAAGAGGACCACACCTAATGCTCTTGAAAAATGTGAATGGGGGTTTGAGCATACTAAAACTGTTTTTAACAATGAAATTATTCCATTTCTAAAATCTTTAAAAGACATTTTCAATGGATTTTGATAATGATCTTCTAAATAAAAATAACGGAAGTACAAAACAGTTTTTGACAAAAGGGACAAAGACTGTTCAATCAGTCTTCGTGATAAACAATGTTTGGAAATGCTAAGAAAGAAATTCTTTTGTAAACTGTCGACTTTCTTACATATAATCAGTCTCAAGAGGTATGGTTACTGTGATGAATTCTATGTCTTTGAATTATGATTTTGTGAATATGAAAAAGCAAAAGTATGATTCGTGTGAAAAGTGTTTGAATCTTGATGCTGAGCTTTCCAAATCTAAACAAGCTTATAATGATCTTTTGAAAAATCATTCACAACTTGAAAAAAATTGTATTTCTCTCGAGGTGTCAATGCAATTAAAACAGGAAGTTTTTCAAAACGATAAATCTTGTGTTAATCATAATGCTGTTGAAATTCAAGACTATTTTGAAATCAATGATTTGAAAGCTCAGCGACAACACAAAGACACGACCATTTCTAAATTGAAGGATACCATCAAATCCTTGAAAAAGAATATAAGGAAAAGCAATGTTCATCATGAGAAATGTGATCAGGAGCCATTAAATGAGCAATTGGAGACTAGTATGGCAAAATTACTTTCAGGAAAACGAGCAACTTTAGAATGAATTAATCATGTTGATACAGGTTTTTTTAAGATCGGTTTGACTCAATCAACAGACACTGTTTCGTCATACAAGACCAGTGTGACTCTTTAATTAATAAACTGAACTTAAAATTTGTGGAAAATGAAGATTTAAAAGCTCAAATTCAAGATAAGGTTTTTGTGATAACATCATTGAAAAACAATTTACGAAAATCAAAAGGGAAAGAAATTGTTGAAAATGTTATACATATACCTTCTGCCACCACTATTACTCCAGGCATGTTCAAGCTTGATTTAGTAATGTTGCCTCCTAGGTTATTGCAAAATAGGGAAGTTCACATAAACTATCTTACGAACACTCAAGAACAAGCTAATATTCTTCGAGGAATAGTCAAACAAGTTAAGGCAAAACAACCTTTAGATGGAGATTTAGACCTTGCTTGTAACTATGCCACAAGCATTTAGGAGTTGCTTGTATATGTTCTAGATACGTGCCCCAATGCGATAACACCTAGTACTAAGAAGGTTGCTGTCACACCCATGAAAAATGTCAAGAAATTTAGGGCTTGGGAACATCTCACCTCTCAAGCAGCTTAAACAGGTAGGTCTTCTAATACTTCGATGCTAACCACATGTGTTGTCTTCTACATGAGTGAAGTGTTCTACTAGTAATTGCGGATCAATGCCTCCAGGCAATAAAAGAATGATAGGATCTCGCAAACACCAAGTAGGAACAAGAAGAATAAAGTAGAAGCCCAACCTAGGAAAGCGAATAAAATGAATCGTGTTGTTAAACATGTTTGTGATGTTGATGTTAACCATTCTTTGTCGAATGCGAAGTCTGAAATTCTCTGTGCTTCTTGTAATAAATCTATGTTTGATGGTGTTCATGATTAATGTCTTCTTGATCTTGTGCAAAATGGGAACAACCGTAATAAATTGCTAAGAAAAGCAAAAATATTTGGAAAACCTACGGTCATGTATTCACTAATATAGATTTTAAGGGAAACGTTGGTAAGAACTTTTACTTATGTTGGTAACTTGTGTCCTTTAACTAGGTTCACCTCAACTAACGTAGTGCCTCCTAAGAAAACCACTTCCCACTCAGATGATATACAAAAATCAGAGTTAAAAGTCTATACCAGGAAACCCAAAAATGTTAAAAACATAGGTTCGAGTAAAAAAAGCTAAGATTGTAGAATCTAAGAATGCTAACAACTCATAACCCAATCAAACTTGGGGATCCAATGTTACATATATTCCATCATCTTCTTCTTTTGTCATGACATGTAGTCCAGATTGTACTCTGGTATCTGGACTCCGGATGTTTGAAACACATGACCCCCACACACCATGAGGTGATATCAGGTACGCAACTCTCGTCATGAACTTTGTATAGGCGCCAATTTTCTAGGTATATTAGATTTCGGGACACGAGATTGCAAGGATTATGGGGTATGGTGACTATCAGCTGGAAAATGTTATTTCTTAAGGGTTTTATACGTTGAGGGTCTTGGACATAATTGAATTTCTTTTGGCTCATGTTGTGATGGGATCTTGAAGTTGCATTTGGAAAAAACATGCTTTATTGCCATTTAGAAGGTGTTGATCTACTTTCAAGGTCCCGTGACACAAATTTGTACACAATTTCTCTTGATGACATACTTAAATCATCTCCGATCTGTCTTCTATCCAAAGCGTCAAAAACTAAGAGCTGGTTATGGCACCGTCGGTTATCTCATCTTAACTTTGGTACCTTGAACAAGCTAGCTAAAGACGGTCTTGCACGTGGGAATCACTAAACTTAAATTTTAGAAAGCTCATTTGTGTTCAGCCTGTGATAGGAAAAGCAAAAAATCCTCTCATCAACCCAAATTTGGAAGACCTACCCAAGAGAAAAATTATTTTTGCTTATGGAATTATGTGGCCCGATGCGTGTGGTAGGTCTTAACGGGAAAAGGTATGCTCTAGTGATAGTCGGGATGATTTATCAAGATTTCCTAGGTATATTTTTGAAGACAAAGATTGAAGCTCCTGCGGCATCATCAAATGTATTAAAATATTCAAGTTCGTTTGAAAGCTACAGTCGGAATGTTATGAATCAGATAATGGAACGAATTGTCAATCAGGCACTTTCGTGAATGGTCTGAAAATGTTGGATCTCGGATCAATTTGTAGCTCGCACTCCTCAGCAGAACGGTGTTGTCGAAAGGCAAAATCGGACTCTTGTTGAAGCCGCTTAAACTATGCTGATATTTTCTAAAGCTTCATTATTTCTCTGGGCCAAAGCTATCAATACTGCTTGGTTTACACCAAAACGGTTCTTTGATACGCCTCGATATTACAAAAATTTCATACGAGCTTATGCAAGACAAGAAACCCAGACTTTCATTCTTTCATGTTCTACGGGTTCACTTTGTATCCTACCAGTGACCTGAGGATCTGGGGAATATTTGATGCAAAAGCAGACATTGGGATTTTCGTTGGTTACGCGCCTGCAAAGAAAGCGTTCAGAATCTATGATGGTTTTCAATTTAATACGTGAAATTACCAAACTACCCTTAAGGACAAAGGTAGTAAGGAAAATTCTAACAAATATATATAATAATACGTATATTTACCGGTAAGTGATTACCGGGTTGTTTTCCTAAAGATTTATGAAATTAAGACCATGTTTATTATTTGGACAATGTTTGAATAGGTTCGAAGATGATTTTGTTTTTAAATCCTAAAAGAGAGCAATAAGAGGACAATTAAACCTAACTAACCCAGAAAATCAATACGGAAAAGTAATTTGAACTAAAAACGCAAAACAGGAATCTAAACGGGACCTAAAAACCCTAAATTAACAAAATTAAGTCCGAAAATGATATTTTTTGTTTTTATAAGTTTTTTGTATCAAAAACATAAAAATTAAGATCTAAACAAACAATTGAACTAAATAAGCATTAAACAAAAATAATAAGCAATTATAAGCTGAATACTAACTAAAAAAAGCAAAATAATAAGCAGTTATGAAAACGATTAAAGCTAATAGTGGTACAAATTTAAGCATAAATGGTAAGAAGAAACTTACAGATCCTTTGCTCTAAACGCAGGCTTAGCTAGCTCAAAGAGCTATCACACAAGGCCCTAGGCATAGTAAAGTCCAATAAGCTCTTCCAAAGTAAGCTTATCATCCAAAGCAACCAAATCCATCCATAGCATATGTATTATACTGTTTTTAGAGTGTAAGTAAATTAGTGATCAATTTGAGTTCAATCTAAGCTTGGAGACTTAGATGAGCTTGAGATGAGCTTTTGACTAGCTTATGGAACAGTTTCAAGCTTATTATACTTTTTAGTAAAAACTATAAAGACACATTAGCTTAAATGAAAAACAAATACTTTTATGATAAAGATTAAGATTATAAGTTCCAATGAAAAGAGAATTACATTTATCTAAAGAAATAAGCTGAAATTACATGTAAATAAGCTATATTAAAACTACTCCTAATTAAGCTCTATATCTCCTTCTGTGAGTGAAGAGGTCTTGTATTTATAGCTGAGAGAGAAGCTTCTAGGCACTTTTACACGCTCCTCCAAGTTTTAAGCTTATCCCTTGAATCTTTGCCCAAAAAAATAAAATTTTTTCATTTGGATCCATCTTATGACATTGCGATTGAATTATTGAGCACACAGGATTCCAAGTGGCAATCCGTGTGTCAGAGGCTTGTGCTTCTTTACCAAAGGTTTTAGTGCAAATTTCCATTCCTTGTGTGTTTCCTTGCATCCACGTACCATACCCTTGTAGTGTCTTAGCCAATGGGAGGCTTTGGTGACGTCTTCTTTTGCCACATAGGAGCTTGGTACTCGAATCTTAGAGCCTTGGGGGGGGGTGGGGGGGGGCGGAGTGGGGGGGGGGGGGGGGGGGGGGGGGGGGATGTCAATTGCATTTTACCCCATAATTTTGATTCAGGGTAAAACGAAGAAGGAGATGAACAGTAAAAACGAGATTTCCCCCTTTTTTTCTTTTCTTTTTATACCTTTGTTTGACCCAGGGTTGTAGTATTTTGACTGGGCCAGGTTAAAAATGGAATGGGCCACGGTATATCTTTTGGGGCTCGAGTTAACGTAAGAAGATAACACCGTTAACCTCTTATATAAAAAAGGGACTAACGGTGTTAGTCATTCAAGGATCCATTTATGCAGTTTGTTTAACAATTAAGGGCTAATTGGGTATTTTGAGAATTTTAGTCTTTTGTGAGTTGGACCAATGGATTGTCCAAGGAGTGACTTTGATGACGTTTGCTAGAAATTCCGTCTTGTGCTCCATCCGTTCCGTGTCCAGTTTGTCGGTTTTGACCATTTTCTTATGATATTTGCATTATCCGTACCTACATATTCACAAACAACAAAATACACAGATACAAGCATATTTTTGCACATTTTGATCATTTAAGGCCTTTTTTTGATATAGAAAAGATATGTGATTTCTCACATATCAATCTACCTATCGAAGAACCCAATATTACTAAAACAATTCATGTAACCTTTGATGAGGCTAATAGCAATGGCGTCTGAAACAATTCAGTTCAGGACCCGGGCTATCAATGTTGAGCTCCTGCCTACTCCTGTAAGGACGCTGTGTCAAACCTTGTTTCAACAACTTGTATTCCCAATAAGAGTTGACTGGGATCATTTGTTTAATCAATGTTTCGATGATATACTTTAATCTCCACCAATTGATGTAACTTAGTTCAAGAAGCTGCTCCAAGATTGTAAAGTATTAGCTGATTCTCCTGTGTTACTTCAATTGGACCAGGATGCTTCAGCACAAGTATTTCCAACTCACAAGAACAAGAACATTCTCAATCAGTTCTCAAGGGTTTTTGAAGAATCACCAAAAACACCACATTTTCATGATGATCCACTTCATGAATCTCTTCATAAAGACTCGACTTTTCAAGGATCATCATCTAATGTGAGACAACTGTAACATTCCGTATTTCAGGGTCATTTAAATACTATATTATTTTCCACGATTTTTTTTTTCTCAGTAACGCGTTCACTTTTAATTTAATCGTTAAGCTAAATCCGTAGACTGAAAATGTCATACAATGTAAACGGGCATTAAACAATTAAATGTTTTAATCAAGTAAGTTGTGTATGATTATTATGAGGATAATAAATAACTTTGTTCATCTTATTTTATTTGGCTACGTAAAATGCTTACGTTTCACAATAAAATGCGTTTAGGCATACCCGGAAGTTCTAAAACCTAACTACGCCTAAACGAATACCCACGATTATACCCAATACTCAAAATAACAAATATAACATCATATATACATGCATATTGCCGAAATTTTGAGGATGAGAACCAAGACTTTTCTTTTACACATAATATCTAGATATTACATAAAGTAACTCTTACACCTTTAATCAAACTTGTCATGCTAACTTAACTAGGGTTAGAAAGTAACTAGGGTTTGGTTAAGTAGATATTTAGACTATAAATAGCCATGCATGCATGAGAAATATTTTCATACAATTATACTTAACAAAAATTTCATTTTTCTTTCTCTCTTTTGGTGCCCAAAAATCACAAGCACATATAAGCCTCCAACAAATCATAACTTGATTTTCTAAGATTAATACAAACCCCAATACACAACATACTTAAGGTATTATAAGGTGTTTCAAGCCTTGGATCATCATTTGCAAGTATTAAGAAGAAAAAGTAAAGATTAGGGTTTTGGAAACCTAATCTAGGGTTATAATGCTTGAAAGCTTGGCTTTAAGTTAAACACGGGTTTGCAATTATTTTTACATCCTATACATGCTCACTAATGTCTTTCTAAATTCCTTCATACTTTTAATTGTTGTGATTTTATGTGTTATATGTTTATATTTACGGCTATATCCCCACTAATGATCTTTAAATGTGAATAATGGGTTTTTATTTGAGTTTATCAATTTTATACCTTACTTCTTATGTTCATATGGTCCTATATACTATGGAAAAGTAAAAATAAAAGTATGTAACATTTGATTAAGTATAAATGTTTAGGTTAATTAAGGTTTTATAAGGTTTCTTAAATTCGATGTGAAAAACAATGAAAGTAAAAGGGTTAAACTTGTTACAATGAATTTAAAGGTCTAGGGATGATATTGGACTTTATTATAAGTACACATATGTAAATAGGTTATATAGTTTTTATAGTAAAACTACTAAGGTAATAATCCATTAAAAACAAGTTTTTATAAAGTTATACACTTAAATACATATGGGCTGTTTTATAAAAACTAGTTTTAAAACACATTTTAACAAAAACCTCAAATGTTTTTGTTTTAATTCGAAAAATAACCTATTCATTTTATATTTTTATAAAATACTACATGTCATGAGGATTCCAAAAAGGTAAGAAACTCAAAAAACCGAGTTATAACGAAGGAGATACGTAATTTGTAAGATTTAGTTATAAAAAGTGTTTTATTAAAGAAAATTTTATAAAGACTTAATACAATTCACTTCTGATATATATAAATGATTATTTTTCTCAGATAATACATATTTTTAGGATTCCAAAACATTAAGAATTGTAATTTTTCGATTAATAACGAAGGAGTTATGGATTTTTCACATTTTCGACAATAAATACTTTTATATAACTAATTTTATAAAATTTGTTGTTCACATCAGGTATTTTTATTTTGAAAACATCATAAATAGATAGAACTTTTAAGTACGAAGATGTGCTCGAAAGAATCACTAAAATCAGAGTTAAAACGAATAAGATACGACATTTACGAGTTTAAGATAACTAAATTTATAAAAGTCCATGAACAGTAAAAAGTACTGTTCACGAGAGGACTCAAAATATGAAAATGTAATATTTTAATAACACGTCTTAATACGAAAGCATGGACATAAGAAACGTAAGTAACGGACTTAAAACGATAAAGTTACGCTATTTTTACTAAAGAGTTATTTATAAACGTTTTTAACTTATAAATATGATTTCACTAATGCGATTAGATGGTGATGTAGCTATATATAATTATATATGGTATTATTTAATCAAAGTTCTTAGTACTTATACGACCTATATTTAATTAGGTTGCTTTCAGTCATTATCGTGACACATTTTCTGTGATACTTGATATTCAATTCACTCGAGGTGAGTTCATAGCCCCATTTTTACTACTTAATCATTTTACAAACACTACAGGGTGAAATTACATGCTTGTTTTACTATTGGACACAAGTGTTTTCAATTGTATACTATCCAGATTATTGCCTGAATATTAGTGCCTAAGTTACCTTATTGCCATTTAAGTCCCTACTTATCATGAACTGTTAATTGCTAATGTAACAAGCGCAAGTGTTATGAATAGATCTATCGAGACTGACAATCCCCACCTTTATTTTGGGTCACAAGTTGATCATGGTGCATTTAACATTGGGAGTAAAGTTAGGTTGCTAGCAAGCATCCTATATTTTATTGGGGCACAATTCTAGTTAAGGTTTCGGGGGGGCTTAGTGCAATAATAAATGTTTTGGACTACTAAATGTGTTTTAGAGTCTATTATTACATCGATCTTGTGGTCCACCAATTTACCAACAAACCTATGATTTCACTCAACCTTTGTGTTGACTTTTAGCATGTAAATTTCAGGTCCTAGGGTATGAAGACTGAAGGGGAGCCGTGGCGGATATCAATGAAGATGGATTCTGTGTTTTTATTATATGCAACTTTTGTCTTTCATAAAACTTAAGTCATCTTTTGAGATTTTGTTTAAATGTATGTTGGATGTTTATGACAACAAAAACTTATGGGACCTAATGTATTAACTCTGATATTTTGCTATAAATGAAATATTATCTTAAAATGTCCATTTTTGGTCATTTCCTATATCTTGTTTGTTGTACTTGAAGTAGCACCTCAATGTTACTATTCCGCTGCTACCTGATTTTGGAGTTGTTACAGTATGATTTCCACTCTTGTTTATTCTTTCAAATCATGTAACAAATAATATGATGGATCATCAGGGTTTAAAACTTCTATAATTAATGATGATATAATAATTCTAGGGCGTTTAGGGTTTGATTAGGATCATAGTGGTGTAAACGGTTAGGCTTAGATCGCGTTAATTTATGAATTAGGGTTGGGCAGATTTTAGGGCTGTTTTCAACTGATTATATCTCCATGATGGTAACGTGTTTTGAGGTGTTTCTAGTGCCTAAATTGTAGTTCAGAGAGTCTACTTTTCAAAAAGTCCGGCCTCGATCGATTTTGAGTTCTGTAAGTTAGTCAAATGGTCGTTACAAGAAAGGTTGTCAAAACAGTGAATACGGGTCAAAATTAGGTCATGATTAGGAGGGTAAAACCCTAACTTAAAAGCGGAATTAGGGATAGCCAATCTATAGTGATTAGGTTCAACATGTATATAAAGAAACCCTAGAAGGATACCTTCGGATTACGTATGGTAATTAGGGCCATACATTATAGTGTGCAATCAGATCCGAATTGGGACAGTTTTGAAGTTGAATTTTATTTGGGATAGTTGCACATGTAATGAGAACTTGGGAATCACAAGGTAGTTAGTAAACTCATAAATGAACTTAGGTG
>BQNB010182187.1:0-12522 GCA_026074375.1 Tanacetum coccineum | reverse complement strand
CTCTTCACTAGTTTGACCTTCCCATGTGACACATATATGTATGTAAGAATGTTACTTGCATTTTGACCAACTAGTACCCATAGGATGAACCATGACTCAAAAACTTGAGCCATTTGGCCCTTGTGGTGACTTTCGGCCGAACCACCAACACACACACCCTTGGTGTGTGTTGGTCACTTAGTACTTCATATCACACTTAAAAACCCTACTTACAATCCTATAAATACAAGGACATATCAAGACTTAGTGTTATCACTCCATTTCAAAGCCAACAACAAAAATCTCTCCTCTCCCTCTCTTCTTGCTAACCCACGGCACACACACCCTCTTTAGGGTTTTCATTTTCTTTGATCCTCTTTAAGATTCAAACATTCTAAGTTCATTTTCAAGGGTTTCTAAGGTAGATCCAAGTATTGGTTGGTTGATTTTCAAGGGTTTCTCAAGATTATAAAATTAGGGTTTCTAATTTTATAAGTGGGTTTTATAGATCTAGTCATCTTGGGTATAGATCTTGTGATTCTCTACTTGTTTCTTCATTCTTGTAAGTATTTCTTGGTCATCTCTTGTTTCATTTCTTTTATTCTTATGAATATTGTTCAAGTTTAAGAATCCATGTGTTTGTGTTACTTTTTAAAAAGAAATGATAAAAGTAACTTGACAACTTTTATAAAAATGGAAGTATTATGTTTGTTGTTTTATAAGTTATGGTGAGATGAGTTGAAAAGTGTGTTGCAACAATAGAAATGAAGGGATTAGGTTAGATTAAGTGTGGTTTTGTTGGTTGGTTTGGTAGTGATCGGGATTAGGCTAGAATAAGCACTATTGTGGCGTTTGGATGGATTTTTGGGAGTATTTATGAAAAGACATGTTGCTGATCCGAATTAGTTTTGAGGTTTTGAGCGACCTAAAAATGTTTTCATTAGGCGTAAAAGTAGTTTTTGAAGAGCTTGTTTCGAATAGATAGTTTTTCACATATCGCACTTTAAAATCGGACTTAAAACGGCCAAGTTATAGCCAAATGAAACTTGAAACATTTTTCGGCAAAACCCCAATGAATAGTGTGCTGATGAATAGTAAAATGGGTATTCGGAACTACTTTCGGGACATTTTTAGCACTTCTAAACTCTAGCAAAACCATATATTACCACATATATATAGATTAGCATCAGTTGAAGACGTCATTTAACCATATTTAGGAAAAGCATCAAAGTTACTAAAAATAGTAAGTTTGGTAAAACTTAAGCGATCGACTTGGAAGTTAAGCGATTATGTAGTTAGCGCATTTTGAAAATGGAAACTTAACAACTATAAGGGACAGTATTAATGTCATTGAAACTATAAAACTTTCCTAAAATAGAAATTTCTAAAAAGTAGTAATTTTTAGATAAACGCCAAGAACTTGACGAAAAACATCAAAAATTTTATTTAGTTATACTTATTAAACAAACTAAAGGCACAAACACATAAGGGATGTCTTTTCACTTAAAAGCGAGTCGTACACGTTTCAGTTATCTTTCGTTTACCTATGACGCGATCATTTAATTAGGTCCGCGTGTAGGACTATTTCGACTTTATTCTCCTCGTTAAGCAGATGAGGTTTGGTGAAGATCGAAGATCTTGATTTAATGATCGAAGATCGAAGATCTTGAAATGGAGAAAAAAAGGCTTGTTTGGCTAGAGATCTGTTAGGTAGATTTAGGGATCTCTTCATATTGAAGTTAATAACATATACTTTTTGCCGATATATATATATATATATATATATTGATATCATCAAATAACGTCATATTTTACCATTATTTATCTTATACATTTTACCCACTTTTATATAATTATTGCAAGATATTGGTACTTAATTGCTTAAAGTTTATTATTGTAGTAATTATGAAGTAACTTGTGAAGACAAAGCTAAAAGGCGCAATTCTAGAACTAAAACGAAGACATTTGAAGAAAATTGTTATCTGCTACCATACGCCGTATCCAGCAAAGAAGATACGGCGTATCAGCGCCAGCTCATCACAAGAATACGCGTAATGATCAATTCTCGATCCGGCGTATCACTCTTCACTTATACGCCGTATGCCCAACTCGTCATCAGTCAAAGATACGAAGTTAATGTGATTGATGGCAATTAATCTTGATTGATTTGATCTTATCACGAACTCCAAAGAAATTAACCCCATACGTCGTATTATAGAATTCTAGTAATCTTATGATCAAACCAAGAACAAGAATGAGATGTGGGTTGTGATGTTAGAGAGAGATTGGATAGAAAAATGGATAAATTGTATAAAGATGGAATATGGAAAAATGGAACAACCAACCCTCTCCAAGGCTAGGAGAGGGGCTTATATAGTACCTATAGGCCGGCCATTGGGTTATGATGGGCTTCCCATGGGTCTTGGGCCGGACTAGATTACTAATCTAATCATTACATAAACTACAAGCTAAGACTGTTACAACTTGGAAGTGACCGACACTTTTTGTGTTTCCAACAATCTCCCCCTAAGGGAGGTCACTCCAATTTACAAAACTTTAAACCTAGCATACTATGCTTCATCTTTAGTCTTTAGCTCGTACTCTTGGCTTTCTCTTGAGAATATGTTGTAGTGATCATTGACTTCTGGATTGAGCTTGTTCCTTGAACTTGTATTTAACATTGTGATCTTGAGCATCTTGAGATCATCAACCAAGCACAATCTCTTCGCCATCTTGTAACTTTGCCATTTTGTGAACTTGCGACTTCTGGACCGACATGCTCATACCTTTCTTGATTTGTTGATTTGGAAAGCTTTAATGTTGCATCTTTCTTGAAATTCTTTAACTTTAACACTTCGACACTTCGAGAAAGATGTGTGGTATCAGAGTAGCGGAAGTCTTGAAACATGTACTTGAGCTTTCATGATGTCTTTATGTTTGTCGGTCGGGTATGAGCATGTGGCTATGGATCTTGTGAGCCAGCTGGAATCAGGGACCTCCACCACCATCTTTAAATAGCCTGCATAAAACAGTTAGCAATAAAGCAGGGGGACGAATATGGCTTTGTCATTCGCCCAGGTTTGGTTGGAGTAACCTTCAGATCCGTAAGGATCGACCTGTGATCAGATAGATTCAATTTAAGAAGAATCTTCTTGACAGGATTTCCAGCTGTAGTATTGAATCTTTCTAACACATAAGTATTAGATTCATCGTACTCAGCATGTTCTCATTATCGGAACGTCTCAAAGCAGACAGCACGATAAGAGTGAACCAGTGAGTTACTATCTCACCGATTGATATAGAAAATTGATTTGAAAATCAATCGGTGTATCACTTACAAAATTGTTTTTGTGACACACCGAGAGTGTTAATCATTTCAAAAATTCATTAACAACCGTTGATCCATTTCCTGGAACAAGTTTGATTCTTATAGAATCGCACCATCGTTTCTTTCCAGTTGTCACAAGTTTGATTCATAAAGAATCGCACAAGTTACCTACCATGAGCTTGTTTGATGTTGGCATTTTGGTATAGCAAAATGTCCCCTGGTCCGTGTAAAGGCGGTTTTTTCTTCATCCTCTTCTGCCATATGTACCTGATGATAGCCTTTGTATGCGTCTAAGAAGCATTTAGGGGGAACCTCATGACTGAGTCTATCTTACGATCTATCTCTAGGAGAGGATAATAATCCTTTGGGCATGCAGAGTTTATGTTTTTAAAATCTATACACATCCTCCAGCGTCCATCTCCTTTCTTCACTAAGACTAGGTTCGAAATCCATGTGGGGTATTTTGACGGTCTGACTATCCCGGATTTTAGCCACTCGGCCACCTCTGAGTTACAATGGCTATTATCTGAGGAGAACATCTTCTTTTTTGGCTTGACTGGCGCATTGCGTGTAAGTGCAGTCGGGGTTGGCATTGTGGTGTGTTTGATGTTTCTTTTGGTACCTCCAGTCATTTCGGTAGGTTACCTGCGAAAACGTCTTTGTTTTTTTTGTAGGAAGTTTTTTAGTTGGGTGGAACTATTCCGGAGATAATTTTTTGCCTATTGTGATAGTGATATGATAGGTCGTATTGCCTAATCTTCCTACGTTGGGCCCGTTTATTCTCCTGCTGCTTTTTACTGTGCTCTGACGTTCGGGCGCTTGTTTTTCCCAACTCTTCTGCACTAAATACCATGGCGTTGGGATACTAGCATTGCAATTCCCCATGGAGTTAGAAATTTCATCATTCCGTGGATGGTGAAGGGTAATGCTCTTAGTTATTTTAAGTCGGGACGCCCTAATATTATGTTATAGGGAGAAGGGGCTGAGATGACGATGAACTTCATGATTCGCTCCATGCACAGAATCGTCTTCCTCCAAACATACATTCCCTGCGGCTTATCTTGCTCTCCTGAGAATCAAGAACCAGTTGTAGGTGTGTCTCGTTCATCCCCCCAACCCCCCCTTTGACTTTATGGTCGGGTGAATCATGTTAAAACAATGCTCGTACATGATTTCTAGGGATGCCCCTTCATCAACATGTATCCGGCGGACTAGATATCCTTCAATCTCCGCTTCTACCATGATTGCTTCTTCTGAAAGATCTCTTGTACGCATCGGCGGGAACACTATGGGTACGTTCATCCAATCTTCATCTATCATCCTGGATTTTCTTTTTCGACTGTCCGCTACACAATTTACTATGTTTATTATTTTTCCTTTCTGGGGGTCATTCCTCTTTTGCCCACCTTTCCCTTTCTGCCTCACATCCCTAACCAGATGATTTAGCTTGCCGAACTCCAAAGCAAATTTTCCTAAATGACTTTTCAGGCGAAAATATCATGTCTCTTATGGCCTTTTTCCTTTTGTAGTCTCAGTACTAGTTGAGGTTTTCCTTACTTGGGACCTAAACAAGAGGTGGTGGCCGGCGGTTGGTGTAACTGTGTCCGTGGCTAGTATTTCTTTCGGGGATCTTACCAATGAATCTAAAGTTAGTACTGCCCTATTATCCTTGTGATGCTCTCTTGGTCGTGGGAGGTTTTGCTGAGGGCGGTATGGTGTCACATAAGGTGTGTGGCTTCCTTGCAGCCGAAAAGAAGAACGATGATATGTCCTTCGGCAAGCATTGTCGTATAGGTTTTTCTGTGGTCGGTCATTTTTCTGCACCCACTGACTCGACCCCTCCCTTCGCTGGAACTCCCCCTTGGCAGTTCTGTGTCACGAAAAGCCTCTTTCGATCAGACATATTCGTCTACCCTTTTGAGCATTTCATCAACCGTTTTGGATATGCTATCTAAGAAGCGTTTTGATAATTCAGGACACTTGTGAGAACTCATAAACGATGATATTTACATTAGTTCCGGGACGCTAGGAATGGCGTTGGATTCGCTGACTCATCTTTCCTTAAAATTTGGGAAGGTCTCGTTTGCCCTCCGGACAATTTTTGAGATCTCCGTTGGGTCCGTGGCACATGCTTTAAGCATGCCGAATCGATTCAGGAACTTCTCTTGCAAGTCCCCCCAGTTGTCAATACTTCCGGGAGGTAGTTTATCAAACCACGCTCTTGCTTTTTCCTTCCAGATTATATTCTGGAACATCCAGCTTCCAGACTGGACATTGGTTCCCATTTTCTCCATGCGGCTACCCATGGACACGTGAACTGGGTTATGGGGCCTTCCGGGTCACCTTTACCGTCTTAAGATTTTGAGTTTGTGGTAATAATCTATGCCATGGGGCTGAAAATTCCAATGATTCGCTGTGTGAAGGGCATTTCAACAAATCTCTTGAATGGTTTGCTTAGATCTCATCCACAAATACCCTCTTTCCCTTGATTCCTTTCCCTGTTTTGTTGTGGTTGCCTTTGCTTTGTTTTCTTCTGACAATCTCCTCTATATCTTTGTCGGTATTCTCATCTTCGTCTTTTTGCTTTGATGCGCGGTGTTTTGGGTAGAGTTATTCAGTCTATGTATTCATTAATGGCGTGGTGGATGGATTCCGAAACCAGGCCTAGGCAGATTGAATTTGAGTCCACGGATGGCGCCTAATTTGTTAAGTAAAAGATATGTAGGAGAGAGACGTCCCTCCAAGCTTGAGTCTTGAGCCTCAACAAGCCTGTATATAAAAGTAACACACGTTAGCCTCGCCCCGGGTGTGACCCCAAGACCAAGCTCCGGCGCGAGAGTAAGTAACAGAGTATAATGGGAACCGGGAGGCACTGGATTTAAGTAGAGTAAATGTGTGTGTGTGAAGTAGATGAATGCATTGAATGAGCTCGGGGTATTTATACTACTCCGAGCACTGTTGATAATTATTGTTCCCGACACCTAGAAGGATGGTCATGCCGAGCTTCCATATATTTCTGTCAGCGGCGTATACAACATGGGATCAGATCCCTCAATATAAGGGTTGTCGACGTGGGGACTGTGGGTTGCTTAAACCGGCGGTTTATTAGCAAGGTTTCCTGGGCAATATGAGTGTGATGTCCTTTCCCAATGTTTTTGTATCTATTCTTTACGATGCCACGTCAAGGCCGGGAGGACCCGCAATTATGGCTTAGCCCAGACCTAAGTGTATGGGTCGTGCGGCCTATATACCAAGGGCGTTTCAAGATGGGAAAGTATGATCACATTGAAGATTTAAAGACTGAGTTAATACATCAAGAAGAAAGGGATGTGGGACGGGCTAGAAAGTTGAAATATGATCCAACGTTTAACAAAAGAAAGGGATCAAGTTGAGTTCTTAATAGAGACCAATTCCATATTACACCGGGTAGTTGAGGCAACCGATAATATTGCTATTCCAATTGTAAGGGTCTATTCATCTTCTTCTGACCCTGTTTGTATGCCATCATTGGCATCTAGACCAGTTGCAAATGTTGGTGCCATAAAACGCGAAGTCGACACTTCTGAAAAGTCTGTCAAAGCACCGTCATATCTCTGTCCAGAATGTGTCACTCAAAAACAGTATTTATGGAATATTTAGACTCTATCAACAGGCTGTCTTTTTTTTGCATCATGGAAAAAGGCATGGACAACATTGGAGTGAATTTCATTGACCAGAAAAAGTACCTCTAAAGGATTCATGAAACTGCTTATTGTGTGTAAGTATGTAAAAATAAGAATTCCAAAGTAGATTTATTACTATATAACTTATTCGAAACTGCTTATTGTGTTCTTATGTTCATGCATTGATCGAAACAAAGACATCTTTTGTTGACCTTCTCTATGGGTTGACTCCTAAAAGAATAGAAGTGTGATGGTTCTCTGCTTTTATATGCCTTCTCTAAGGAATAAAATTATTCGAACGGAAGGATTTGGGTTATATGTACACATGCTGTAAGAATATATAATGACACGCTCCAAAAATCATTTGTTTTACGACATACAAATTAAAGGTCACGTTAATTGATGAAGCTTGATTTGATCACAATCAATGTGCAGGTGGTTAATATTTCCTTACGAGATTTAAAGCGACTAAAAATTTAAGCTTTTGTCACGTATTTATACTTTACGTGCATATACTTGTAGGTTTCCAATAAGTTGTTGTATTACAAGTAACATACAAACTTTTATTTTCCAGTTCTTTAAATACAAATACTGTCGACTTTCGACACAAAATTTGTCCTATATCTATCTAAAGATAGAACCAAACCGTTAACAAAATTGCTTGGTTCGGGCCCATCAAGAAACAACGGAGCACACGCCAACAACAACACACATTCAGCAAAAGTTTCTAATTATAGACTTCTATATTGTCATTAGGAACCAATGAAACCAATCTAGCCACTCATTTTTTCATCAAAAATAAAAAACTCACATTCCACTCTCTTTTTTAAAAATTATATATCTCAGACACTGTTTATCGTTAGGCCAATAATACAAAACATTATCATTGCGGACGAGTAATAATTATCTTTCTATAGAGGGGCGATACCTAGTCTTTTCGACGAAATTTTTGTTGATTTTACAACCCCCCCCCCCCCCCCCCCCCCCCCCCACCCCCCCCCCACCCCCCCCCCCCCCCCCCCCAAACACCCCACCCCACCCCCACACCCCCCCCCCCCCCCCCACACACCACCCCCCCGATGAAAGTCTTTTTACGATTTTTTGTTTTCATTTTTGATTTATAAATTCTATATGATTTATGTAAAAATTAATATATGATTTAGTTAGTCGAATCATTTTTAATATTTGGTCTGGGGTTCGTATAACGAATCTTATAATGATGTTGCTTTTCGTGACTGTATACATATATTGAAAATATTTCGTTTGTATTCCATATCATATTTCGGATTTCTTGAAATCATATATGATTCGTTATAGAATCTATATGTCTTTTCCGCATCGTGACAGATAAATAATAAGATATAATATAGTTCATCGAAAGTATATCGTGTCACCCGTCTATGAAAGATAAAAAATACTCGTCGCGTTGTGTATTTTTTTGTCACATGTGAAGGGATTTTACGTTCTGTTAGATATTTTATTATTAAAAAAGGTGGTTAAGTGAGTTTTTTTATTTTCTGATGAAAAAAATGAGTTGCTAGAATTGTTAATTGGATTTATGACAAATAATGAGTCTATACTGATCTTAAATCCATTAGTTACCTGATGACAGATGATGTAAAACGACAATATCATGCAACCACTACTCACATTCAACCCCTTTTTTATATTACTTCTTTTAAATTTCCATTACCCCCTCTGCAATGTGCTTTATATATTAATCTATTTTTTTATTTTTTGTTACCAATTAAACACTCTTAACAAGAAACATTATTTATTCATTTAATTGACGGAGTAAAACACGAAGATTTATTGTTTACAATTCCTTTACTTGTTAACAATGAGAAAAAATGTAAAGAGGTGCAGAGCTATGTTAACAGCGCCATGCGGAGGTTGCGGCGCAGCCACTTCACCAACGGGAATTCTTCTTTCTTTATCACATGTTTTTAATGGTATTAATGCTCTATCTCGGTACTCTTTTGTTCAATAACTCTATTACTGTTTTTTTTTTCATGGGAATATTGTACTTTTGTATTCATTTGGGTTTATACATATGATTGTTTACATAGTACCTTCCTACGTTTTAAATCTACGCTCGGAAGGATGAGTATTGTTATTGGATTGCATTTTTAAACTAGGTTTTTGGGAGTGGTGTTTGAAAGGCACGTGTGGTATGTCTTGAACAATTTGAGGCCAAACGGTCACATGCTTGTGTTAGTATCACTTTTAGGATAAAAGTTTGAGTGGATACACTTGTAAACGAGATTGACACAAGAACAAGTGACTACCCATTTTGGATAAGGACAGTCTTCAAATTGAAAGTGATTTCGTCATGTTATGTACTCCATCAATGTTTTTATGTTGTTTTGTTGTTCGAGGTTGTGATTTGTGTAATTGTGTGTTTGATAACTATTTGCATGTAATTAAAATGATATTTAGATTACTATATATTATCAGAATCAGATTTATTGTGGCGATTGAAAATATGGTATCTGACCTGTCTGACAAGATTAACATTATCAGTGAAAGAACTAAATGTTTAACACCGGGTTAGCGCTTTCACTTTGTGTGCTTCCTTTATACCTTAAAGTGGTACGTGGTTGTTGCATTCACCTTACTAGATGTACAATTGACATAATTTCTCATTAAGAGTCATGAAAATAGCGTGTTTGTACGTGCATTGAATGTGATTCTTTCGAGTTGAAGTCTCTATCAGCTTAGGAGATTGGCAGAAACTGATTATTCTTTAATTAGTAAAAACAGATTAGGCATGGGGGTAAGGAGTTGGTGGTAGAAAACTTAGGGGGTGTTTATTTTAACTTAAGTTTTGTTAGTTTAATAAGCAACTTATGACTTATAATTTTTAAGCTCATAAGCCCTTGTTAAGTGTTTAGGTTAGGTTATTAAAAAACAATAAGATAAGATGTTTTACTTAGCTTATTTTAGCTAAATGACACAAAAATGGACACTCCTAATTAAGGTCATCTAGGCTAAGGTTCCCAAAGGAAACCACAAAAATAAAGGTTATTTTGTATGTGTAGGTTTAGTTATTATCAGACTCACAAAATGAGCCAAAAACTCTACAAAAAAGTCCTAAATATCTAGAAGTGTGGGATGGTGGTTATGTTCTTAAGGCTTGCGATTATTCACGAAGATCTTATAAGCAATAGATTTTGGGACAGCGACCAACGCGCCTATAATATCCAGAGCATGGAGAGGTGGTGGTATGGTGGTTGGCTTGGATGAGATTTTCTTCCGTACAATTTTTTTTATATTATTACTGCAGATATGCACAACTGCTGAAATCCAGCTCTTGTATATAAAAGTACTTCGGCTAAAAAATCCTATTGATCTTTTGTGAACTCTTTTTTGTGGAAGTTAGCTAGTCAACTGTTGATCCCCATTTAAACAAATATGATTGTGTGTAAATAATATTTGCCCACACAATCCAAAATACACAATGACTGTTGGTCACAAACAAGTATTCAAGCAAACCTTTGTTGCTTATCTGTATAACTATTTGATTTTGCAATACTAGTTCGTTGCAGATAAAAATTGATATCTAACTTTTGAGTTACATATGTATCAACTCCAAAGCCAAAAGAAAACACTAATAATCATTAAAACCATATTTTTTTAGTAAAATAATTAACATTTATTAAGTCTTCCATAAACATGGCACAAAATTTATTTAAAATAATTATTTTGCATCCACGATACTCAATGTCTATTTTGTTTCTTTAGGTGTTGGAATTCTGTCAGTTCCATATGCATTGGCATCAGGAGGGTGGTTAAGCTTGTTACTGCTTTTCATAATAGCCATCTCAGCTTTCTAAAAGGTATACTCATATAATGATGTATGGAGTGACTCAAAGATAAGAAGATACCCTGACATTGGTAGCAGTGCGTTTGGTCAGAAACAGGCCGGATCTTGTAATCAGTCACATTGAACTCATTGAACTTCTACATAGTCGCAAACTGGTTTACTTGATCCCTAGAAGGCGATAGTCTTAGCAACATATTACCATAAATCGACTGTGATTCTTATGGGATTCATGTGGGTAGTAAGAAAAGCTTTGTTGTTATCGTTGCTACCATTATGCTCCCCACAAATTTGGTTGAACAATATGAGTATTCTTTATATATTAGCAAGTGGTGTACTAGCTCCTTTGATCATCTTAGGTCTATCTTGTGGGTCAGAGAGTTTGATGGTGTCGGGTTTCAAGAAATGGGTAAATAAGTAAACTTGAATGGATTTCCTTCGGCTATTAGTTTGTATGCTTTCTACTACTATGCTCACCCGGTGATGGTGGTGGTGGATGCAAGGTTGAAGAAGAAGGGTGTTTGGATTAAAGTATTTTTTGTGTAATGGGGTTTTGGACGAAAAGACAGAAATACCAATCGTGTGCAAGTCACGTGTCACACTTAACGAGTAAAATAACGGCTGTTATCTTTTAGGACTAAAATGGAGTGAAAACGCCTATGCTGGGGACTATTGTGGCGCAACCTTAGAACGGAGGACCAAACGTACGAACACACTCGACTTTGAGGACCAACAGCGTAATTTACCTCATGTATTATTGCAAAAACCAGATCCATCCATCCATTAAATATGCAAAACACATCTACTCACTACTCGTCGACTACCACCACCACTCCTTTTGTAACCCAAACATCCTTTTCTTTTCTCTTTCTTGATAAACAGATTCATCATGATGTCTTCAGTCAATCATGATGACCTTCATCACTTCAAAATCCCCCTTGAAGATGTTTTATCCGCCACCAACAACTTTGCTAAAGCAAATATTCGTGGATATTGTAGATTTGGAAATCATTATAAGGGAGAGTTCATGTGGTCCGGTAAGCTGATTAATATCTCTGCTTGCAGGTTAAATAAAAAAATGAATGCAGAAAAAGAACAAGAGTTTTGGATGGAGATTTTCATGCTTTCTAGTCTCGAGCACAAAAATCTGGTTTCATTAGTTGGGTTTTGTGATGAGAATGGTGAGAAAATCATCATTATCAAGCGTGAGACCCGGGGAAGTCTTGTAAACTATTTAAGTGAAACGGTGATGTTGACATGGGTGCGAAGATTGGAGATATGCGTCGGTGTTGCACATGCACTGAGCTACATTCATTATGACAAGCACCGCGAGTTTGGTGTTATACATCGAAACATTAACAGTGAGACAATTCTATTAAATTATAATTGGGAGCCCAACTTATCTGAATTTAGACTTTCCATAAAGATTGAAGCATCTCAGAGGCATCATTCATTCCATGTTGATAAAGTTCGGGATAGGAAGGGGTATACAGACCCGACATATTTAGAGACTAAAAGTGCACACCACAAGTAAGATATTTACTCCTTTAGGATTGTAATGTTTGGACTATTGTCCGGTAGGAAATCAATGCTTGCCCACCAAGATAATAATGGCCATTTTCCATTACAGAGAGAAAATACTTGATGATACAATCGATCCGGATCTATGGAAACAAATGGACCCGCAGTCATTTAACGTTTTCGCAGAAACAGCATATGAGTGCTTGTAT
>BQNB010182184.1:0-12522 GCA_026074375.1 Tanacetum coccineum | reverse complement strand
CATTACTTGTTGAATTATCTAGGTCACCTTCTAGTCAACACGATCAATAAACCATTGGCAATGTCCAATTAACTAGTTAAGCCCGAAGCGTATCCTAGATACAGATTTAGAAGGATAATATTTGTGTAACTATGATTCTAGATGTATAAATTACTATATTGAAAGCTATCCTAGACTCTAGATTGATTTCACCCTTTTTGTATGAATATAAATATAAATAAGTATATAAATATAAATACGTAAGGATAAGAATCAATAGTAAGTATTCCAAGAGGCTTTTAAAAGATTCGCTTTTATCCAAAGCACAATCTCTCAAAACCTACCTGAAGTCGTAATCCCGTCGATGAGTGAATTGGAAAGTCAAGCGTCGGTTTAATATTTGATGTTTGAATGGAAAAGATTTGGATTGGATTTCTAAATCTACAGGAAAAATAATGCAATCTATACTAGAAGTGAGAAAGGCACACAAAATTATACTAAAAACGTAAACGGAAATCTAAAAACGACACTTAAAAAAACCGAATTTCCAAAAAATTACCCTAAAATAATTTTTTCACTTTTAATAGACTCTAATTAACTAAAAAGTAAGATTAAAGAAAACTAGAACGAAAACGGAGTTGATTTGAGCTTTAAAACACAAAAAAGTGAACGGGAACGAATCTCGTTCTTTAAAAAATGAAATTTTGCAAAAACAACCATATGAGAGCAAATCTATTTTTCCTAGGTGCAATATGATAAAAGAAATGAATTTTATTGTTTCTTAGACGGATTTTCTGGTTATTTTCAAATACCAATTGATCCCCAAGACCAGGAAAAGACCACGTTCACCTGTCCGTATGGAACATTTGCTTATCGACGAATGCCTTTTGGCCTTTGCAATGCTCCTGGGACATTTCAACGGTGTATGATGGCGATTTTCCACGATATGATTGAAAAAACTATGGAAGTTTTCATGGACGACTTTTCGGTTTTTGGGGATTCATTTTCATCGTGCCTCTCCCATTTAGATACTATGCTACAACGGTGCGAAGACACCAACTTAGTTCTAAATTGGGAGAAGTGCCACTTCATGGTCAAAGAGGGCATAGTCCTCGGCCACAAAATCTCTAAAAATGGACTTGAAGTTGATAGAGCGAAAGTAGACGTGATTGAAAAATTACCACCTCCGTCCACGGTTAAAAGGGTTAGGAGCTTCTTGGGTCATACCGGTTTCTATAGATGATTTATACAAGACTTTTCCAAAATAGCTCGGCCTATGACTCACCTCTTGGAAAAGGATACTCCTTTTGTCTTTTTGGACGAGTGTCTTGCTTCTTTTAAGATTCTTAAAAAGAGGTTAACCGAAGCTCCTATCCTTGTGTCCCCGGATTGGGATTTGTTGTTTGAGCTTATGTGCGACGCTAGTGATTATGCTGTTGGAGCAGTTTTAGGACAAAGGAAAGACAAATATTTTAGGCCTATACACTATGCTAGTAAGACCCTCCTCAAACTAATTACACCATTACCGAAAAAGTGCTTTTTGCCGTGGTGTATGCATTCGAGAAGTTTTGGTCTTACTTAGTCTTATCCAAGACCATAGTATATACGGATCATTCGGCATTAAAATACCTTTTTAATAATCAAGATGCCAAGCCGAGGTTGATCCGGTGGGTTCTTCTGCTCTAGGAATTTACTATTGAAATTCGTGATAAAAAGGGATCAAAAAATCTCGCGGCCGATCATTTAAGTAGATTAGAAAACCCGTATCAAGGAGATCGTGTTGGAATGGAAATAAATGAAAATTTTCCTCACGAATCACTTAGTATGATATCTCTTAATCCCGACAATAAACCCTCGTGGTTTGCCGATATAGCAAACTACTTGGTGGGAAATGTGCTTGTTAAGGGGATGTCATCCCAGCAGAAAAAGAAATTCTTTAAGGATATTCGACACTATTTTTGGGATGACCCCTATCTCTTTAGGATTTGTGCTGATCAGATTATTCGACGATGTGTAGACAGGCAGGAAGCTATGGACATTCTCCAAGCTTGCCATCATGGACCCACCGGGGGACACCATGGCCCGAACTACACTGCGAAAAAAGTTTTTGACTCCGGATTTTTCTGGCCCACCATTTATCGAGATGCCCATGACCTTGTCACGCATTGTGACTCGTGTCAGCGTCAGGGAAAGATCTCACAACGGGACGAAATGCCACAAAATCCTATTCAGGTTTGTGAGATTTTTGACCTCTGGGGCATCGATTTCATGGGGCCGTTCTCGTCTTCAAGAGGGAACCGATATATTCTCGTGGCGGTCGACTATGTTTCGAAATTGGTTGAAGCAAAAGCGCTCCCCACCAACGACGCCCGAGTAGTGGTTAAGTTCTTAAAATAATTATTTTCTAGATTTGGAACCCCACGGGCCATCATTAGTGATCGAGGGACGCATTTTTGTAACGACCAATTTTCTAAAGTTCTTCAAAAATATGGTGTTACGCATAGGCTTTTGACCTCGTATCACCCGCAAACAAGTGGCCAGGTGGAGGTTTCCAATAGAGGTTTAAAAAGGATATTAGAAAGGACGGTAGGCGAGCATCGAGCAAGATGGGCCGATAAACTTGATGACGCCTTGTGGGCTTTCCATATCGCTTACAAAACCCTGATCGGTTGTACTTCTTATAAGCTGGTATACGGTAAAGCTTGTAATTTGCCCATCGAGCTTAAGCATAAAGCCTACCGGGCCTTGAAATGGACCAATTTTGACCTAAAATCCGTGGGCGATCATCGTAAAGTTCAACTTAACGAATTAAATGAACTACAGGATCAGGCGTACGAGAGCTCTTTGATCTATAAAGAGAAGACAAAAAAGATTCACGATGCTAAGATCAAAAACCGTGAGTTTCACGTTGGAGATCGCGTCCTTCTTTTTAATTCTTGATTGAAGTTGTTCTCGGGCAAACTTAAAACTTAAATCCTGCTGGACCGGACCGTTCACTGTGGCCCAAGTTTTTCCCTATGGGACCATCGAGCTATCTCAAGCCGATGGTCCTAACTTTAAGGTGAATGGTCATCGTGTGAAACACTACTTTGGAGGGGACATACCATCAAAGGTTGTCCCGGATATCCAAACATTCCCCATGGACAAATGAATGTGGGGATCGAGTCAAGCTATGTGACTCGGTTACCAAAAACAAAGCGCTTCATGGGAGGCACCCCATGCTTATCCATCTTTCTTCTTTCATATGTCTAATGTGATGTGAGGAGGCTTGTACTCTTCCGATTCTTGTTGTTTGTGCTTGTGATTGTTTGTAGGATTGACCCAAAAATTTTGAAGACTCTCGTGTTCGGTGTTTTGTCCCGGTTCACTCGAGCTTCCTAGCCTTTGCTTGCCATTAGTTTGGGGAAATCCGATATCCTAGATTTTTATCGACTAACATCTATCTTTTAGCATACTTTATAAACGACTTAAGATTTTTGTGATACTTTCTCCATGCTCGGATTATGCATTCGACTTTTTGAGTCCTAGTATGGGGTTTCGAGCCCTAGACTAGAAAACATTGAGGACAATGTTTAGTTTTAGTATGGGGTAGTATATCTTCGATATGATCTTACCTACTTTTGCTCGTTGTTCTCACGTACCCCGTTTTCCCGCAAAAATTTTAAAATTTTATATATGTAAAAATTTAAATGTTCATGTTCATAATAAAAATAAATAAAAAATAAAAAAATAAAATGATGAAAAATAAAAAAATAGTTGATAAAACATAAGTGTTTTGACACGAATGTAGGCTTTCCGTTGGTGAGAACAAAAGTAAATTTGACTGTCCGGCCGATTTATAGATCTTAGCTTAATCTCCTTAACGTAAAATGAATTGAAAATTGCTAATCTTTTATACAAGGAGCTATAAAAATCAAGTCCTAGCTTGAAAAGTCAAGATTTTGCAAGTCTCATAATTGATTTTAAATAATGCAAAGAATCATTTATTAGGCAACGTATTCATGGAGTTTTCTTTCTTAGAAATTTTAAATTGTGAAGAACAAGAGAAGATAGAGTATAATAAAAGTTTTTGATGCGAAACAAGATATTAGTAATTTCTATTAAAAGCTCATAAGAGTTATTTTGTGGCTTTTTTTCTCTGCCATAGCTGTTTCACCTTTATAAAAAACATTGTTTAATAAATTAAGTTGTGTCGGTATTTTTGGTTATAATTAGTTAATGGAAGTTTTTTTAGTTGCCTTTTGGTGACCCAAGATGAGTACCACATCAGAAAATACTTAATTTGGGCATACTATATGTATCACATGAAAATAAATATTTTGCTTATCCCATAAAGAGCCTTAGGGTATAATAGGGTAAAGTAAATTTAAAATAAGTGAAATTACACAACTCTTAATCATTCCTTAAAGAGAGCTCTTTATGGTATATGGAAGGATAATGTATGTCTTAATTTTTGTCTTGTTTGGTACCTTAAGAAGAGCCCTTAAAGGTTATAGATGCAAATAAAGATTGGTCCATTTATGTCTTAAAGAGCCAAGGTATAAGGACATGAATGGTGTCCCACGCTTAAGTAAACCTAATAAAAGCCAAATTTTGGTCGCCTCGATGTAGACTTAATTTTGATGACATTTGATCTTTTGAAAAGGGCTAGGACAAAACCTAATTATTGCGTTGTTTAACCGTTCTCTTTATTTTTGAAAATTAATAAGTAATCGAAAAAGTCTTAACGAGCCACGGGTATCTTACATAAATAAAATATTGGAATATCAAAATTAGGAATAAGGGAGAATAATACATAATTAGCTTTCATGCATAGTGTTACATCATTAAACTTGTAACTTACAATGATCAATGTTTTTAAGCTTGGCTTGGAGAAAATGAAGCTTGGCTTGGAGAAGTGAAAGTCGGGGACGATAAATTTATCCATTTGGACACTTTTTGTTCCGTGATCCTCAAAGTTATCAATGAATAATGAAAGCAATACATTATGTCACACATGAATAAGTTGTAAGTTATGAAAATCATAAAAATGGAAAAAATTTTGAAAAAAAAATAGGAAAACGGGGTGTTTTAAAACTTGTGATTTCTTAACTCTCCGTACAAAAGACTTTGCTACTTTTCAAAGGATTAGTTTGGGGAGGTTTTGAAGTATTTGGTTTTTGAGCATATAACATTGCGTGAGGACACGACAATCATTTAGTTTGGGGAATTTTGATATGTGAGAAATCACATATCCATTTTATTCCAAAAATAACCATATAAAGATAAAATAATGCATATTATGCTTGTATATTTTGTATTTTGTCTTTTGTGATGTGTATGTACGGATATTGCAATAATAACAAGAAAAGAGCCAAAAACCAGGCAAAAACGAACACGAGATGGAAAGAGTACACAAGAGCCGAGAGTTTATCAACAAAAGTCAACAAAAGTCAACATTGGTCAACTCACATGAAGACAAAAACCCTTGAAATTACCAAAAAGCCCTTAATGTTAAATTATTTTCACCAGAAGTCCCAAAACAATCTACACCGTTAGTCCTTAAAACTAATAAATACTAACGGTCGTTAAAACTTTTACCCAAGCCCAAGACCCAATTTCCCTTTTATATTAACCGTATCCCAAGTCAAACCATTCAGATGACTCGATCAAACAAAGGAAAAAAAGGCGCGAGTTTCTACTATTCATCGTCTTTCACCCTGCGTCAAATTGAAAGGGTAAAACCCACTTCCATTCACTCATCATACGTGGCATCAAAGATTCGAGTACCAAGCTCCATGTTGACAAGCAATTACATCATCCAAGCCAATGATTGGCCAAGCTAATTCTATCTAACACATGGAATGACACGCGTCCTCCAAAGAAACACACCAAATTAGGAATTATTACACTAAAATCAGTGCAAAAGAAGCACAGAGCTCCAAGAAAGTGGGATTGTCATGCTGGCAATCCATGTGCCTCTTTTTCATCCAACGACTCAAAATCAAGATCCAATGATTAAGAGTGATGAATGGTCAAGATTAAAGATAAAAGAGAGCGTCTAAAGGACCTAGAAGCATATTCTCTTGCCTATAAAAAGGAGCTTCATCTCACACACACGGGAGATCTTATCTAGAGTAGTTTTTAGTGTAATTTTTAGTTTAGCCTAGCTTACTTTAATATAATTTTAGCTTCATCGTTTTTAGTTAAATTGATGTAACTTTCCTTTTTACAAAGCTTGTAACCAGTTTAATCAATTAATAAAAGTTTAGTTTTCTCATTATTCAAGTTTAATTTGAATTTTACCTTATTGCATAATGTTTTGAATAAGCTCTTTTACTATTCCATTTAGCTCAATAAGCTGTCAAATACATTAATAAGCTGGCTATACACTCAGTTAAGCTCTCAAAGCTTAACTGAGCTTATTGATACTCAAAATCCACTCCTCAAATTACCTCAGCTTACTTTTGGAAGGGAAGCCAGTAATGGAAGGGCTTCCAGGACCTTACCAGCTTATCTTAAGATAAGCTGGAGCTTGTAGATTAGCTTGTAAAAGCATTAATAGCCTTGTTTTGTGCAGAGGCTTTTGTAAGTCTTCATTTTTACCTTTTATAGCTTAATATTGCATTTTAGCTTAATACTGCTTATTTCCTGCTTATTTTAGTTTAGAATAGCTTATATCTGCTTATTTTAGTTGTTTGTTGCTTATTTAGTTCTCTTGATTAGTTAAAATTCAGTTTACAAGTGTTAGTTATACAACAGTTAAAAACCAAAAAAATATTAGCATAGTTAATTAGCTTGTAGTTGTAGCTTGTTTGATTGATGAAATTTGCTTATAAGATCTGTTATAAGCTATCTATTATCTGGTATTACTAGTTTGTGCTTTAAATCTTAAATTTATAAGCTTAAAAATGGTTTTGATCAATTTAAAGGGGTGTTTGGCTAAAGGCAGTACTAACATAAGTTAGTACTGTCCATGTCCATTTGGTTCTCTAAATTGATTTCAAAATTTAGGTTTATGAAGTGCATTTTATAGGGTAAAATCAGTTTTAATCTAGTTAGTGTAATAGTTGTTATAATCTGTAAGCATTAGTTTAAGTTTCAAGTGCATTTTAAGCTCAAGCTGGTTCTAGCTGTATTAGTTACACATTTTGCTCTTATTTAGGTGTTAAAATGATGTTTAAATCAATTATTTAGGTCTGCACTTGTTGGTTTTGAGTTTTGGCTATAAGTGTGTCAACTGCATCAGCAAGTAAAAATGGAATTTAGTCATTTTCAAGCTCAAAATTCAGCTAGTAAAAGTAGGAATTAGCTTTTTAAAATTGGTAAACAAGTAGTTCGTAGGTAGATTTAAATAGGTTAAGGCTTATTTTGTCTTTAGAAGCTTATTTGAGTATCTTTTTTTAGTCTACAAATTAGCTCTTTGTCTTTTTATAAAAACCAAAAGTCAGTTCCTACTGAGCCAAACAGCCTTTTTCAATTAGCATTTTCTTTGTGAATTTGATTTTCAAAATAGTTTTCAAAAGTTGTTCTAGATAGTTAGAAGGTCAGGCTTTCTAGTGGTATAAGTCTTATTGCCATAAGGATCCGTTTGCTTGCTTAAAAATAAGCTCAATAGTGCCTTATAGGACTGTTTGGTATGTAGTTTTAGTATTAGTGCTTAATTAAGTTTTACAGCTTATGGCTTGTTGATTTTGCTTAAATCTTGCTTATTCTTATTTGTTAGGTTAGTAGAAAGGTAGTTATAGCTTGTTTAGCTCAGGCTTGAGCTTATTCTAACTTTTAGTTTTCTTAAGTTTTGTGAAAAAAGCAAATAAAGAGTTAAGTCATTTCTGTCTTATTAGGAAGCTGTTTTCTAGCTTATTTTTGATTTTGAAAAAAGTTGCTGATTTTAAGCTGTTTTACAAGTTTGTTTTAAAAAGTTTTTGCAAAAATTTAAAAATGGGAAATTAGGGAAATCAGGGGTGAGCAGGGCTCGAACCCCTGACCTCGACCTAACTTAAACCTTATCCACACTCCATACTACCACTGCACCCTTGGGACTTTTATGTCCTAAGCTGCAGTGCTAATTCATTTATCACCTTTTTGAGTTTTAGTAGTAATAAGCAATTCGTAGCTTATTTTAATCTTCCTGAGATTATTCGTTTAAGCTCTTTTCGAGCTTATATTTTTCCTGAGATCTACATATTGCAAGCTACTTTTCAGTATTTTTTCTAAAATTTTTATAAATAGTTTTAGAATTTTTATTGATTTAATTTAGATTGAAAACTTTAAAAATTCATAAAAAAAATTATAATAAAAAAAAATTATGTTTCTAATAATCATTTTTTGTCTTTTAGCATCTAGGAAAATTAGTTTGGGCCTGTTTTGTTCATTTTTGCTCAATTTAGATTTAAGTGTACGTTTTTACGTTTCCCGTTAACGTCTTTATGCATTTTTCTTGTAATTGAGTTAAATGTACTTTTATTTGCCCACTAGTAGGATTTAGTTTTCGAAATCAAAGATCTTAGAATCATTCAAATCATTGTCCAAACAAAGACGGAGTCTCAATTCATAATTCTTGGGGTATAAACGACCCGGTGAACACTTACCGGTTAACGTACGATATTTGTGTGTGGAATTTGCTTTTAATCTTTGTCCTCAAGGATTTCTAGTGAATTTCTTATACTTTAGTATTATACGTATATATAATTTGACCGTACCACTGCAGATCTTTGACTGACGACCAACTGGATACAACGTATAGGTGAAGAGTGATACACCGGATTGAGAATTAAATGTACGCGTATTCTTGTGATGAGTTGGCGCAGATACGCCGTATCTTCTTTGCTGAATACGGCGTATGGCAGCAAATATGAGTTTTCTTCAAATGTCTTCATTTTAGATCCAGAATTGCGCCTTTAGCTTTGTCTTCACAAATCACTCCATAATTACTGCAATCATAAACTTTAGGCAATTAATTACCAATATCTTGCAATAATTATATAAAAGTGGGTAAAATATATGGGATAAATGATAGTAAAATGTGACGTTATTTGATGTTATCAAATATCCCCCACTTGAATCCTACTTGTCCTCAAGTAGACTTTAGAAAAGTTTTAAAAATGTATCCTAACCGAGGTTAAGGATTTTTCCGTTAGGCAATTTTTTGTTCTAACCACCTGTACAAAACCAAGTACCTCACGAAATATGGAAATGAAAACACTCAGATAACTCAACTAATCTAGGGTGTAACATTTAAGTGGTACGCTCATTTTTTCGGTCGTAATTAGCTTCATATCATAAGCTTGGCAAGGATACACATCTCCACCACTAGAGCTAAGGAGTAACAAGTCAAAAGGTAAATTGGGTTTTTATAAATAGGCTTATGGCTAATCATTCTTTAATCTTTCACCAAAGGTTATGATGAAGAATGATATAGGGTATGGAGCTTCTGACTTTCATCGAAGGTCGTCATCTAACAAAGAAGCTGAGTCACGCATACATGGCCGTAACGACAGAATAGACATGCATGGCTCGTACACATCCTCATTCGAGTAGATCCTAAGGTTAGTCATCAGGAAAGGGAAGTAAATGGTTGATAAATAAAATATACAAAACAAATAGATTAAAGCCAACAAATAAGGTACGATTGCTAGTAACTTTATCGACCGTTCCATGACAAAGACTTGAACATATAAACAAACGCCTCGATCACAGGAATGACAAAGACAACCAAAGTTAGCGTTCCCATAATGGTAAACTTCATTTACATCCTGAATTTTACATACTTTACAAGATAAGTGGTGACATCGGCCACTTTTTACAATACTCTACATCATTGAATTTTTGTACGTATCAACAAATAATCGATCCTTTCAAATAATCTCATTGGTATAAGCTCAATGAACCGACTATCTTTCTTTCAACTATTTTTTTTCAACAATACATCATAAATCTCGGTGTATTTTCACCGTCTTCACTGTCATCATTCGTCCGGCTAATTTTTCCTTTTAACATTTCTTCTTCGGACATAATACATAATCGCGAAAGTAGCAAAATACACGAGCTACAAATATTCTCATTGCATTGTGCAATTTTCCTGACCATTACAGAGATAGAAAAATTTCACTTTGACGCAGGAACTACAAAACTTTACACGAAAGCAACTAGCAACTTTGATTAAAATAGGCTTTAATCTACACGGTAGGCTAAGGTGTAAAGGTGAAATGAAACAATTTTAATTGGTGTGGAAAAAAAAGGAATGGCTCAGCAGGTTATTCTAGGGGTATCTTACTCTAAAAGTGAGAGTAAGTAAAGGGTTACACGGGGGTTAACTAACTAGTGTGGTTAGTTAATATAACAACATGTAGGCTTTTTGGTTTAATCCTATAAATTTACCAGTTAAGCATGTTACTCCATCTAAATCCATAGTACTCATCATTGTGGTCTTAAGCGATATACCAGGCCAAGTTCTAAAGTCCACTACATCACCGACACACTCATATTTTGTGGAATTTTTAGTAAGCAATTGGAAACGAAATAGGCTAAATTCTCACAATTTGACATTAAGGGTTATAGTGCGCGAGGTAATGTAACTAGTGATTTTTCACAAAAAGTATGCTAATTTTTTTTAATTTGGTCCATATTTAAGCATGTAGCATTTTATTTGTGATTATAAGGAGAAGTACGTTCTAATTCTCCATCTCCCCACTTAAATTATACAACATCCACGTTGTATAAATAAAATAGTTAAATAATATGGGAAATAGAATTAGAACGAGGAAACTCCCTTGACAGTTTACTCCGGATGGTTCTCCATTTTGAGTGTTTGAGCAAAAGGTGTGTTGACGAGGGCTTCAGAATGCCTGTGTGAGTTTAACACATGTCATTTTTAGAGTATACCATTAAGTCGATTTCATTTGCAGCAAGGTCATGCATGAAAGTTTAGAAGACGTTCGTGCAATTTCTTCCTCGGCTATCCTACAATACTGGCAAACAATTAAACACACAAATGTACAAGCTACAATACGTCGTATCCCAAACCCTAGGATATGCCGTATGTAAACCTGTAAAAACAATTTAAATACTAGAAATTAAATACTGGAATTTAAAATACTGATAACGTCCAAACATACATACATCGTATCCTGAGTGGTTCGATACGCCGTAAGTAATATCTGGGAAGACAGACTCAACAATTAATTTAAATTTAAACAATTTAAATGCGACAAACAATTTAAAAACAATCAGGTTGTCTCCCGGGAAGCACTTTTGTTTCAGCCGGTCGTTAAGTTTAACCTTTTTCCTTCTTCACGGTTCCTACTTGGTGCGCGTTACTGTCCATCCTTCATCCTTTTTGCGTAAGATATCAACGTAGATACTTGTTATTCCGTCAACAGTTTGAGCCCAAGAGTTGCATTCGCGCGTTCAAATGGCTAGAAATTATTTGTTATCTCCAATTGAGTATTTGATCACCTCGAATTTGTCCACTCTGTATATTCCTTTGTTGGGTTGGTCTATTTCGCCGGAGTACGGTGCGTCATTTGGAACGAAGTTTTCTGATCCGCTAGTGTCGCCATTACACTTCTAATGGTAGCTTTTGTTACCTTCGCCCTTAGCATTCAGGTAGGGATTGAAAATGGATTAGTGTCTTGGTGATTCATATGGTCCGATTTGTTACATTCGTCATCACTTGACACTATATCATCAATGAGCGTTTCATTATCGTATCCATTTCCCAAAAATCCCATAGTGCATTCTTAGTTACACTTTTCAACTTCCAAGGGTTTTTGAATTTCGAGCTTAACCAATTCATAAATCTTAGGTAACTTTCACCATCTCCATTAGTATCATTCATTTTACTGGCACGGGATAGTGGATAGTATTTGTAGAAGAATTTATCAACTAACTCTACCCATGTAGCAATCTTGTCATTTCCTTCGTGCATCCACCACCTACGTGCTCCCCCGGTGAGAGAGTGTGGAAACGCAAAAATGCGCAGTTGTTCTAGGTCAACATTGGGAATTTTAACTAGATCTAATATCTGGTGAAATCTAGCAATATGGTCAACTATGTCGTTTTCTTCAGTTCAATTATAGGCGTTATTACGTAGCTCCTTAACTAACTATTTGTTGATTTATATTTTAACCTAATTATTGGTTTTTGGCTCAGCAAGATTTAGGTTGGAAAGGCATGGTGTGGTATGAGTTCCATTCAGATCAGGTGTTGTCATTGCGATTTCTTTTTGTCAAATGGTTTCCTGAGAATAAGCACAGATGATCAATAGGATGTGTTCTCATGGGAGAGAACACATAAAACAAAACAGAAAACCGAATACGAAATATTGGTCATGTATCAGTTGACCGATACGCCGTATTTTATTGATTAGAATATGCCGTACGAGTATGTTGAATAGCAGTACGTTGTATTGTGTTCACAGAATACATCGTATCATTTTGGGAGAACAAATACGCCGTTTAGACTGTAAAAACAATACGTTGTTCTGAGCAGAAGGTTAGATACGCCACATCCAACTAGTGGATACGCCGTATCAGATGATCAACCAGAACATAATACTTTTAA
>BQNB010182183.1:0-12522 GCA_026074375.1 Tanacetum coccineum | reverse complement strand
GTTATTTTGGTCATTTAACACTTATTGAAATTTTTAGGTTTTACAAACACACTAGCCGGATCTAACCAATACTAAAGATTAGAAGACATGGACTCGATCTATATGTAATAAATGTTACAAATGGACTAACTAGACTACATAACTTCGTATGTTGACAATGACGAAAGTTCTTCTCTTACACTTGAGGAAAGAAAGAATGGATAAAAGACTAGATCACATTTAAACAAGATTAAACAAGTTAAATGATCAAAGAAAAGAGGATAAGAAAACAGATTTAGATCAGAGAAAAGATAGTGCAAAAGTCTGAAAAATAGTTGAAAACGAGCCACTATTTATAGGAGCTGAAATCTGTCTGTTAGAAAGATGACGACCCCCAGATATATTAGGGGGCCGTCGAGGGTCGTCCTAATATTTAAGGGGTCGTCCCGACAAACGCTCTTATTTTTGCCTTTTTATGGTGAAATATTTATCTGGTGAAGATAGGACTTGTTTTAGGGGGGGGGGGGGAATGGCCAGATTTGACTTTTGAAATAATTACCATAAAACATTTCTTTATAATTCAAAAATAATTTGTCTAATTAATTTTTAAAAAATTGTTTTGTTACATTTATAAAAATGTAAATTTTAAGACAAAAACTTATTTCTTTGATCATCCCACAAGTTTAATTTTTGTTTGTACACACCTCATGTGAATTACGTTGGGTGTAAACAAATGTCTGTGTTGATGCAGACTTGAGACGTCGAGAGATGTTAATGCATGTATGCATTGATGATTTGTAATTACGCGTAACTCGCGCACTTTATGTTACGTATTACATGTTTTTCATCACAAAAACATAGAAAGACTATATAGATTAAATATCGTAATATTTGCACTAACAAATCGATTACAGAGGTCATTATACTTGGTATACATGAAAAACTATAAAGCTAATTGAATCAGCTATCCGACTTTAGACCAATACCAGACAAAGAAAAAGTAGTCCCCGCATTTTTTACAAAACAGACTAGTTTTAGGTGATTGAGTTGAGAACTCCCCAAAATGATTTCGTGATCTAACTCTTAACAGAACGTTAGGAAATCAGAATTTAGTCCACGAAGCTCATGCAATCAGCACTCAAAAACACTCGAACAAGCATGCAAATCAAGGTGTTTTAATGGTTTTAACACATAAACAAATTACCACATTAACATGAATGCATAATAGACATATTAAGCTTATTAGCCATGATTTACATGCACGTAAAAATATGGTTATCTATTTGAACGAGTAAATAAACAATAATAAGGCAAATAATGTGAATTATAAACCAAGTAACATTATACATGTATAAAATCATGTAAAAACCATAACCATATTATATTTTCTAGATTTTTAGTGACTCTTAGGAGTCTGTATTTTTACAAAAATAAAACCCTAACGGGATCACACATAAAAAGCAAGAAAAGTATCACAAATATGCGTTTTAGCGTTTGTACCAGTTTTTATGTAATTCTATAACTATATGAACGACTCTGTTAGGATCATGAAAAGTGTCGGTCACTTCCATTATATCGTTTGATAGCTCGTATAGTAATATTTGGAACCTTAATAGGCTAGTGAGGCCCAAGGCCCATGGTAAGCCCACAAGAGCCCCATGGCCGATCATGATGATGTATAAGTACCCCTCTCCACACCTTGGAGAGGGTTGGTTGTTCACTTTTCTAATCTAATATTTCCTTTTCCTTTCTCTCTCTAAAAGTGTTTATCCATCCTTTCTCTCTCTAGTTCTTCATTTATTTTGATTGTGAGTTTAGATAATCTAGTATTCTCTAATTGGTATCAAGAGCCATGGGGTGATATAGTTTGGTTTTGTGTGCGTTTTTCTTTTCTTATTCTAGCGTGCGTTTGGTTCGAACACATAACAAAAGATTTCATCTTTTATGTGTTCAAATACCATAAGGATTAATACTTTCTTGTTTATCTATCTTAGTATAAGCTAGGTTTAAAAGCATAACTTTGAAAACATCAAAAATCTTCATATTTTTAATTATTTTTTGTTCGAAATTGTTTTTGTGTCCAAAATCTTGATCCGGAAATTTTTGTGTTAAAAATCTTAAAGTTTGTGTTTTTATGCTTCTACTAGGATTAGAATAGCTAGTTATACAAGAAAATTTAAGTAAAAACATCAAAAATTGTGTTTTTAAGTGATTTGAAGTGTTTGAAGATGACTTTTTATACACACTATTTGAATTCGGTGATTTATACGTATTGAATTCGGCGATTTATATGTTGTTGAATTCGGTGATTTATACATGTTTGATTTCGGCGATTTATACGTGTTGAATTCGGCGATTTATACGTTTGGGTATACGACGATTTATACGTGTGTAGTTCCGGCGATTTATACGTGTGTACATCCAGCGATTTATACGTGACTCAAATCCAGCGATTTATACGTGACTAAAGTCCAGTGATTTATACGTTTATAAAATCTAGCGATTTATACGTAGTAAAATCCAACGATTTATACATCACATAATCCAGCGATTTATAGCTTTTTTAATCCGGCGATTTATACAATCTTCTAAAAGGCGGTTTATACATTTTCTTAAGGTGATTTATACGTTACACTTGGGTGACTTATACACTTACCTTTGGAGATTTATATCTTATTGCCTTGGATATTTATACGGTTTTTTCTGTGATTTGTAAAATCCCGTGAAGTATTCAATTATTTTCGCGGTTTTATCAAGAATTGTAAAATATCGTGTAATCTTCAGACTCATTCACTTAAAACAAACAACAATTTAACACAACAACCTCTTATCACTGAACGATCAAAAAAGTTATCTATTCTCATCTTATCACATCTCAAATCAACATGGATTCAATAATTCCATTTGGACAAAGAATACTCTTGCTGAGTACATGGTACTATTTGGTGCTGACAATCATCCACCAATGTTGGACAAAGACTTGTATGATTCTTGGAAAAGTAGAATGGAACTTTACATGCAAAACAGAGAGCATGGAAGAATGATACTTGAATCAGTTGAAAACGGTCCACTCATTTGGCCTACGATTGAAGAAAATGGGGTGACCATGACAAAGAAATATGATGAATTGTCTGCTACAGAGAAAATTCAAGCTGATTGTGATATGAAGGCAACTAATATCATTTTATAAGGTCTACCAGCTGATATCTATTCACTTGTTAATCATCACAGAGTTGCCAAGGATCTATGGGAAAGAGTTCAACTACTAATGCAAGGTACCTCATTGACAAAGCAGGAAAGGGAGTGTAAACTGTATGATGCATTTGATAAGCTTGCTTACATCAAGGGTGAATCACTTCATAAGTATTACTTGAGATTTACTCAGCTGGTCAATGACATGAACATTTACAAAATGAAATTAGAGCAATTTCAAGTCAATACTAAGTTCTTAAATAGTCTCCCACCTAAATGGAGTAAGTTTGTGACTGATGTCAAGCTTGTAAAAGATTTGCATACTACCAACTATGATCAGTTTCATGCATATCTTGAACAACACGAACTCCATGCAAATGAAGTCCGTATTATGCGTGAACGCAATCAAGATCCACTTGCATTAGTTGTTAACCATCATATGACACCATCTCACTTCAACGCTTATCAATACTCATACAGAAATCCTCAGTTCCAACAACAGTTTTCACCATCTCAGTCTCCTAATTATGGATCAATTCCTCCCACACAACATTACTCAACTACTTATCCATACACACCTCTTGCAATTTCTTATCCGTCAACACCGTATCCAAATGCTTACTCATCTACCGTTCATCAAGAGGCTTGTCTATAACCACCATCTGTTCCTTAAATTGAATATACTGTCTCCACAATTAATCAACAAAGACATATGGTTAAATTTCCTCAGATAGACTCTGGTCTAGCAGTTATGGTATTTAAGCAAGGAGATGGCCCTATTGATGCCATCAACAAAATGATGTCATTTTTGTCTACTGTCGTTACATCTCGTTTTCCATCTACCAACAATCAGCTAAGAAACTCATCCAACCCAAGACAACGAGCAACTATTCATGATGGACGGGTGACTGTTCAACCACATCAGGGGAGACAAAATTCTCATGCTGTTGGTACTTCAGGAACAAGAGCTAATACTTCAGGAATAGGAGGGAATTATTCAGGTCAACAAAGGGTTGTAAAGTGTTTTAACTTCCAAAAGGAAGGTCACATGGCAAGACAGTGCCCAAAGCCAAAGAGGAAAAGAGATGCTACGTGGTTTAGGGATAAAGTTCTATTGGTCGAAGCTCAAGAAAATGGTAAAGTTCTGAATGAGGAAGAATTGGAATTCTTGGCAGACCTTGGTATTGCAGAAGGTACAGTTACACAGTCAGTCATTACACACAAAGCAGCTTATCAAGCCGATGATTTTGATGCATATGATTCTGACTGTGATGAGATCTCTACAACCAAAGATGTTCTTATGGCCAATTGTCTAGTTACGGCTCATATGTTCTCTCTGAGGTACCAGACTCTGACAACACTCATAATGATATGCTAAGTCAAAGTGTGCAACAGATGCCGTATTCTGAACAAACTCACCTTGTGACTTATCTAGAGAATGAGATAACCAGTGATAGTAATATCATTCCTTACTCTTAGTATCTGCTTAAAACACAAAATGCAGCTGTTCAGGATACAAATTCTTCTACACAACAAGATGTCATGATATTATTTATGTTTGAACAACTGTCACAACAAGTAACTAATTGTAACAAGGTCAATAAGGACAATCTAATAGCCAATGAAACCCTATCTGTTGAGCTTGAAAGATACAAAGAACAGGTAAAATTGCTAGAAGAAAGACAAGATGTGGATTTAGGTACTAGAGAAAAGCTTATAATTGATGATATAATTCGGATAAAGATGCACAGTTTGCGGATTTTGAAAAGGAAATTAACTCTCTTAAACAAACTCTTTCTGAATAATTAAAAGAAAAAGAATCGTTAACAAAATATTTAATGTTTTCAAAAACGAATCCAAGGAAAAGGAAGCTAAGAATATTGACAACGAAATTGCTTTAGAAAAGAAAGTTAAAGAACCGGACAATATTGTGTATAAAATGGGTCAATCCGCGCAAACTGTGCATATGCTAACGAAACCACAAGTTTTCTATGATAACAACCTTAAACAAGCTCTTTGTTTTCAAAATCCTTTCTATCTTAAGAAAGCTCAGTAGATTAGGCCAATGCTTTATGATGGTAGTGTTATTGCTAAAGAAACTAATGTGATTTCAATTGCTGATTCTGAAGAGGCTTTGATGCTTGAGGAAGACAGTTGATCAAAAATGCTTTTAAAACAAAGTGATCTAATGGTCTTAGAAAAGAAAGGTAACATTAAACCAATTAATTATGCTGAGTTAAATCGATTATCTAAAGATTTTGGTAAACGTTTTGTCCATCCATAATGTAACATAACTTACATTAGAAAAGTAAACGTGCTCACATAACCTACCAGTGCCAATTTCATCAACGCTTATAGCAGTAACTTTATAATATGTCAAGCAATATGTGTAAACTTCATTTGACATACGTTATTATTTAACGTAACTTTTAAAACGTTTATTATTTATAATGGACTTTAAACGTTAACGTTTATATCTAAACCCTAACTATATGTAATGTTTACATACAAAATAAGTGTACAAACCTATGAGGCATGTGTATAAGTGATTAATACATAATATTTGAATTACATTTTCCCTCCAAAATCAATGTACAACTCATTTGAGCTCATTGTACAATCCGACTAAGCATAAAATTCAAATGATGCCATTTTCCCACCAATTTCTTTTGAGATTTCGAACAATCTATATAACACAAGTTACAAGTACTCCAATGCATCATACTTAAACACATTTCCCTCTCTAATCCTAACCCTAGCTCGGCTAAAAACTAAAACCCTAACTCGAAAACCCTAATGAACCGTTACCCTAATTGCTCAAAACTAAGTTTTACCATGCAAGACCCTTAGCTATGACACACCACCTTTCTAGCTCCTTTAACTACTTGTCAACACCAAGCAACACCTACCACATTCATCACCGCTTGGAATCAAGCAAAAACCTTGTCACCTCCTTTGGTTAGTCGGCCTCCCTTCACCTCATACCCTCTCATGTACCTCCTTAGCTTCCATAGTTACACCTAGTAATCTTCGCACCACTCCAAGTTACTTGGCCAACACTTCTTCTTAAACTTGGTCCCTACTCCTCTTTACCCTTTACATAATCGCATTCATACACACACTTTCAATTAACTATCAAAATTCATACTACCTCAAAATAATGATCTAACAAGCCATAGAAGAAAAGAAAGGAAGTACAAGTTGTTTTAAAGACAAGGTTTAAGAAGAACAAGGGTTCTTGAAGTCATCTCCAATTTTTTCGAACCATACTCACCCATTTTGACCCATTTCATCATTTTCGTATACAAGTAAGTTCTTACACTCGTTCTATAAGCTCTCATTACATTTAGGTTATAATAAGTCTTGGTTATCTTAAAATTCATGTGAAAATAAGCCTTGAACCATAAAAACCTTTTGTTGTTTTCACTAAACCAAAACGCACCTAAAATCCTTTTCTCATGAATCCTATAAGCTAAAATCCATAAGCTGACTTTATAAGCTATTATAATAAGCTATAATATCATTTTTATAAACTTGGAATCAAACCCTAAAAGCTCTAACCCATCGGGTTATTGTTTCTAAACCAAACGTGTCCATTTTGGTTTTTAAGCTCATAAGCTACAAGTCGATAAAAACTACTTATTTTAGCTTATAGTAATAAGCTTAGCTAAAAAAATATATTAAATTTGTAAGAATAAAAAGTATTTGTTTTTGGACTTAATTCGCAAAATATATCATGCAAAGGGATATATATTGTAAAATTCTAAAACTTATAACTAGAGGGGCTAAAAATGTAAATATCCTAAAGTTAAAACTACAAGGACATGTTATGCCATGCTTGAAAGATAAGGGTTAAAAGTTTTAGAATTATAAACTAATATATACACCAAGGGTATATATTGTCATTTTGAATTCTTAAAGGTATAAAAATGTAATATTTTTATATTAATTATAAAAATATATTTAAAATATTATAGACTTGATTTATAAGCCCGCACATTTGTCGTTATCATTCGTCGATCGGAAATACTATAAAATAATTTTGTTATTATTTAAATAATTTATCATTCCACTAGCTTTGAGATTCTTAAAAAGATAATTCTATCATTTATACTTTAACGTATCACGTTTACATAGGGTAATTTCCATAAGAGCGCTTTCATTTGGGTAGTCGTTTTGACGAGGTTGCTGGATTACGATTTAAAGGTTAGCTCTCAACGTTTACTTTTTTTTACCCCCCATGACCTCTGGGTTATGATAGCCGAAACGGTGATACGATGTTTTCACAAACTAATAAACCAAAATCATTTACGTTAAACTTTATGAAATAAAGTTTTGAAACAATCAAACTAAGACTTGACATATTACCCCAGGTTGCGTGACGAGGCTGTTTACTTCCATTTGAATTAAATTTCAAATCAATCAACTACCTTATCAAGGTGAGTTCATAGTCCCACCTTTACATGTTTTCTAAATCTCGTGGGGGGATACATGCTATAAACCATGAATACAAGTATTTTCCAACTGTATGCTATCCTGATATATTATTGCCTAAGTTTACCTCTACTGCCAATATCATTTAATCATGAACCATTAATCACTTGTGAGTGAACGCGAATATTGTGGATAGATCTATTGGGATTGACGAATCCTGTTTGTGTTTACCTGTACATGAGGTAATCAAACGCACTATATTTGAGAATAATGGGTAACTTTGGCAAGTTACCTTTCCAAGAGGACATTTGTTCCTCAATAATGTCACTGAGGTGATTTCCATGTTAACGTGTTGGTGTCATGAGCTTAGGGCAATAATACTATTTTCCATGATAATTGTAATTGTACAATTATTACCACTTATGATGACTTGTATTCAACTATTACATTTCAAACCTGTGGGGAATTTCATCACCTTAGTGTTGACCTTTCTTATCTTGTTTATCTCAGGTAATTGAGCAACTGATGGCACAGGAGTGGCATTTGGCGATTGAGGACGTCCAAACTTGTTATCATTCAAACTCTATGTTTTCATATGTATTTTGGGACCTCCTTTTGTAAAACTCTAAAATAATATTGAATGATAACTAAATTTTCCAAAACGTCTCTTTTGTGTCGTTTTCTATGATTTTGACTGTTGATTCATGAAGTAATACCCCAATTTAGCTTCTGCTGCTATATGTCAAATAAGGGGGTGTTACAGATTGGTATTAAGAGCCGCGGTTATAGAGAAAAAGGTTAAAACCTAAACTATAACCATTTTTCATTCAAGAAAGTCCTCCATGCCACTACATTTCCCGAATAGTATGTAAAGATACATAACTATTAATTATATATAAATAACTTATGTTATTTACCACTGGGTTGTTATAGAATTATGTCTACATCTACCCACCCTATTATCTTCCTATCTGATTCCTATATTGAGGATGCTTTTTCCTCTACAACTACTCCTGACTATACCCCGGCTTCACCTGACTATTCCCTAGCCTCATCGGTGTAACACTCTTTGTTATTCAGAGATTTATTAAGGATCTTTAGCTCGCTAACCATTTACCTTTCCTACGATTGATTCCTCATATATGAAGGTCTGCAAGACATATAATGTACTAATGATGGTCACCTAGTTCCACTACCACATGCTTCTATTTGCTCCACCAACTATTTTGCCTCATCTTAGTGTTATCATATCACCAATGTTTGATCCTCAAGATTTCTTTCTTCCCGAGGAGATTCTGCCACCTCATAAACGAAACGTTTCCTATCATCCTTGATTTCTCTACCCACTCAGGTATTTGGTGGTTGGAGAGAGTTCTATAAGAGCATCTGGTGCACATGAGGAACAGATAGAGAATATTTTGAATCACTTAGATGAGTCTCCCTCTGAGCGAATTAAACACATGGTTGTTTTATATAGAAGTCTGGTAATGTCGGAGTAATCATACAACGAGATTTTGACCAACTAGAGACCGAACTTCAAGAAGCCCGTACCCAGATTTCTGGATTTTGAGAGAGCAATAAGGAATTGATGACGAAATTGTTCTTGCTGGTCATGACTTATATTAGGAGATAAGTTAAGTCTGCCAGCACTAACTTAAGTGTGACAGTATTAAAGTTAATACTGTTTAGTCAGAAAGTTAAGTCTGGTTGTAATATTAGTATTAGTTATCATTTAGCGTTCATCTAGGAAGAGATAAGCATTATCTCTTAACGCGTTTAGGGTTCCTTAAATCTATAAAAGGAACGTAGAATAGCATTGTAAAGATATGAGTTGATTGATCATTCACAATCAAATAGTAATAGTAATAGCAAGTTTAGTATTTTGTTCTTGTGTTCATCTTGGTATAGATATTGATATTCCGCGTCAATATTTGTATTCTCTGTTATTGTCTCTCATAGTTTCTTTGGATTTATTCAGAGAACTATAAGTCGTTTAAGGCTCATTAAGATCCTGTTGATAAGGACCTACATCCTTTTGATGAGTCTATCTTTGCGGAGTTAGATAACTCGTTATGGATCATACCGCAACCACTGGGAAGTAAACCAGTCCTCGAGAAACCTAATGAGTCCGATACTTGTTAGAGTGTCCATCTCTGGAAGTTTTAGATTCCAAAATTTTCCGTTCCTGCAACGTAATATCAAAGGATGTGTATTTCTTTGTTAGAACTTGTATCAAATAAGTATCTATGTCAAATGATTTCAATATCACTATGTATAAAAATTTCGATTATTATACGATGACATGTGATATGACTACATCATTGTATGGATTCTTATTTTGTGTTGTCTTGTAAATGTTGATAGAATGGCTCCCAAGAGGAAATAAACATCTGCAGCACCGGCCATGACTCAGGCCGCCATCAGAAAACTAGTCGCTGATAGTGTTGCCGCAGCTCTGGAAGCACAAGCTGCTACCATGGCAAATACTGACAATACCACTAGGAACACCCGACAAAGAGAAACTCCTATAGCAAGAAAATGTAGCTACAAAGAGTTTATGAACTGCCAACCTTTCAATTTCAAAGGTACGGAAGGGGTTGTTGTTCTCATCCGCTGGTTTGAACGAACATAATTGGTATTTCCCTGTAGTAACTGTACCGAGGACTGCAAAGTGAAATATGCTACTAGTACTTTAACCGAAGAAGCTTTATCCTGGTGGAATTCATGCACCCAACCTATTGGAATAGAGGAAGCTTACAAAACTTCCTGGTCCGAATTTAAAAAGCTCTTAATAAAGAAGTATTGTCCCAGAACCGAGGTTAAGAAAATGGAAGATGAATTTTACAATCTGACTGTAAAAGGGAATGATCTCAAGACTTACATTAGAAGATTCAAGGAGTTGGCAATCTTATGTCCAACTATGGTACCAAATTCTGAGAAACTTATGGAAGTCTTCATCAGGGGATTACCCAGAAGTATTGAAGGAAATGTTACCGCTTCAAAGCCTCAAACTTTGGAGGAAGCCATTGCGATAACCCAGAGGTTAATGGATCAGGTAACAAAGCATAATTCTGTGCAAGGAATCAATGATCATAAACGAAAGTTTGATGATAGAAGAAACATCACCGACAACAACATCTACCACAATAATCACAACAACAACAACTACCAAAATAACCGTAACAACAACAATAACAACCGCAACAATGATCACCGCCAACAGCAGAATAGAAGACAAGAAACCGTCAGGGCTTATGCTGCCACCCTAACTGAAAACAGTAGGTATACTGGGAACCTTCCCTTGTGTAAAAGATGCACCTTGCATCACACAGGACCTTGCACTGTCAAGTGTCAGACTTGCAGCAAGGTGGGTCACCAGACCAGGAACTGCAAAAACAAAGGGCCAGCCACTAGAAGCAACCTACAACCAGTATCAGTGACTTGTCATGCCTGTGGGGAGAAAGGATATTACAAAAATCAGTGCCCAAAAGCAAACAACAGTGCCCACGGAAGAGCATACTTGCTGAGAGACAAGAACGCTCACCAAGACCCGAACGTAGTCGCGAGTACGTTCCTTCTAAACCAACATCTAGCTAGAGTATTATTTGATTCAGGAGCCAATAAAAATTTCGTATCCATATCACTTGCTTCCATGCTTAATATCCCACCAATTACATTAGATACCACCTATGACATTGAAATGGCCAATGGAAACCTAGTAGGCACTAATACCGTTATCCAGGGTTGCACTCTGATTTTGTTAAACCAACCTTTCGAAATTGACCTTATGCCGATTAAACTAGGTAGTTTCGACGTCGTCATTGGTATGGATTGGTTATCCAAGTATCATGCTAAAATTCTATGTGACGAGAAAGTCGTCCACATCCCAATCGACGGTGAAACTTTAATCATTCGAGGTGATCGAAGTAAAACTCGACTAAACCTCATATCCTGTATAAAAACCAAAAAGTATATATCCACGGGATGTCAAATTTTTATAGCCCAAGTAATGGAGAAGAAGTCAGACAAAAGACGACTAGAAGATATACCAGTAGTCAGAGAATTCCCGGAAGTTTTTCCTGAAGACCTACCCGGCCTCCCTCCAGTTCGCCAAGTAGAATTTCAAATCGATTTGATTCCAGGAGCGGCACCAGTAGCCCGAGCACCCTACAGATTAGCTCCTTCAGAAATGCAGGAACTATCTGATCAACTACAAGAGTTAGCAGACCGAGGTTTTATCCGACCAAGTACTTCGCCTTGGGGAGCTCCTGTCTTATTTGTTAAAAAGAAAGACAGATCTTTTAGAATGTGTATCGATTACCGAGAGCTGAATAAACTCGCCAAAAAGAATCGTTACCCATTACCCAGGATCGATGATTTATTCGACTAACTTCAAGGTACGAGTGTTTACTCGAAAATTGACTTGAGATCAGGCTATCACCAACTGAGAGTCAGGGATGAAGATATTCCTAAGACTACTTTCAGAACGCGGTACGGACACTACAAATTTCAAGTGATGCCATTTGGTTTAACTAACGCGCCTGCTGTGTTCATGGATCTCATGAACCGTGTGTGTAAACCATACTTGGATAAATTTGTGATAGTGTTCATTGATGATATTCTTATCTACTCCCGTAACAAAGAAGAACACGCAGATCACCTGAGAATAATCCTAGAATTACTTAAAAAGGAGAAATTGTATGCCAAGTTCTCTAAATTTGATTTCTGGATCAGTATCGTGCAATTTCTCGGGCACGTGATTAACAGCCAAGGAATTCGCGTTGACCCCACCAAGATTGAAGCAGTTAAGATTTGGGTATCCCCTATTGTTGATCCCAATGAACAGATCTTGAACTCCTTAGCTTGATGTAAGGTTTAGTATCCTTAGATAAATTCAAAGGCACTAAGATTGAAACT
>BQNB010182180.1:0-12522 GCA_026074375.1 Tanacetum coccineum | reverse complement strand
GGCCGTGACCAATGCAGGATTGGGTTTAGTTTCGGCCCATGACTGCTAAGTTGAGCCCAGAAGCCCAAGTGATAGTGTGGCTCAAGCACAGAGGCTTGGTATACCTGTTATACGTCATCATCGATCAACAATCATCTGTATGTAAATATGATCATAACATACTTTAAAATTTATAGAAAAAATAACTATAAAAGTTCAACGAGGAACTCATTATGACTTTCAAGGTCCGACCAAATGTTTAAATATGAAAAGAAAACAAAAAAAGTTAGTAAAGATTGATAAGTAGTTGAGGAAAAATGGCACCTAAACATAACACAAGGTGAAAAGCAATGTGAGTTGTGGGTGCACATATAAAGCATTTTCTGTGTAGTCATTGCTTACCTAAATGGAATTTCTTTTTCCTACTTTTCCCACCAACAAAAATCTTTTTTCGTCTTCTTAATGTCATATCATATGCTTTACTTTTTCTCACTTTTTGTAGTGTGAATTAAAGAAAATTGAATCTAATGATGATATGTTAGTTACTTAGTTCTTATTACTTTTTACTCTAAACTTATTGCAAAAAAAAAAAAGTTTTATATTTTAAATTATAGAAATGAGGTTTTAACATTGGAAAACAACAAAAATGCTAATTCCTCTTATAAAATCTTCTTACTAATTTTTTTACACATAAGATCCTGACAAGTGACAGAACTGACGGTTTAAATTTAAAGAGATAATGAGTGTAAAAAATGTATATTATATGATTGTGTGTGTAGGATGATAAGTAGTATGATTTTGTAGGAGGGTTTAGCAATGCTTCATAAAAAATTATTGAAAAAGAGGTATCGATAGTTTGGTCTTTCAACCTCGATTATTAAATGTTTAGAAAAATGGATCACTCTAGCTATGATTCAATTACGATGACTTTGTTCAAAAAGAAGAAAATTTACAATGACTTTTAGAACCTAGTTTATCTAAGGAAACGTGTAAAAATTTAAACCAGAAAGCTTATACGTTAAGAAGTGATTAAGAGGATTAAATTATGAGAGGTGATTTGTACACACTATTTTTTTGTCATACACCACAAAACATGCATCAGGGTGTTGTAATCACTGAGTGTACTTTTGTGGTGTATGTCAAAAAAATATTGTGTACAAATCACCTCCATTAAATTATATAAATATTTATTTATGCGGAGAAAAAAATGCAAAAAAATTTGTAGTTTTTTTCTAAAAAGAGCCTTAGAGTTATTATGATTAACAAAATGTATTTTATCACAAATTCTTTTAAGATCAAATTAGCAATTTGAGTGTTTATTTGGTGAAAAATACTTTATTTTTCTAGAAACTTTTTCCATATGACGATTGATCATATCTACTATCAAACCATGCATTTACTATTACGGTTGATCAGATCTACTACCAAACCCTAATATGACGATTTTCGCCCCCCACCCCCCTATTTTTTTAATCCTTAACACATTTCGATCTATTACCATCTATCAGTCTCGTTCCTGCTAAGGCCCTGTTACGATGAGTGTTAGCTTATGATTGATCTCTTTTAACGAAGTTTCTTACAGGATGGTGTGAGATGGAACCATAGGGTTTGGTTTGTCGTTTTTAGGGTTTATTATTTCTGTTAATCGTCTTTTTTTTTCTTTTTCCTTTTCGTCTTTCTGTCTTCAGTGTTTTCTGGTATTGATATGGTTGCGTCTAATCCTAACCCTAATGGATGAACTTGGGTTTTTGGAACAAACAATCTAAACCTATTGATGATCCATTTGTAAAAGACGTGGAAAAAATTGCCACGTCCTTCTACGTATCGAATTTCCCCAATTCTTTGGATGCTAAGAACCTTTGGAAGGATTTCCAACCTTTTGGACGCATTGTTGTTGCATTTATTGCGAACAAACGATCAAAACAAGGTAAACGGTTTAGTTTTATTAGGTTTTTGGGTGTTCGTAACGAGGTAGAATTTGCAAAGTCTCTTTCTAATGTTTGGATTGGGAGTTATCACGTTTATGTTTTAATTGCTAGATTCCAGCATAATCACAAAAAGGATTCGAGCCCTAGAAATTTTAATGTTTTTGATAATTCTCAGTTTTCACGGGTCAATGTGGTTCGGCCTAAATCAAGCTCTAATAGCATTGTTGAGATTCACAAAAAAAATCATACGCCTCTATAACCTATGGTGACATAAGTACTAGGGAAACCCGCCATAACGACATGAAAATTGTCAAGAGTTGATGCGTATTTTCTTTTAAATAATTATTTACCAAGTTTTAAATTTATAAAACTCGCTTCACCTTTACAAACACACTAACGGGCAGAGAACCCGATCGTGAGTAGTGTAGTTTTGGTAAATCCGAGGTCGTTCCAAGAGCTAAAGGGCGGTTACAAATCTGAGTTTAAATTGGTTGTCACGTTTAAAAGCAGTTTAGAATAATTGAATTGTAAAAGAATGAAAACTTAAAAGAAATGAACTAAGTATGATTGAAGAGAATGAGATGCGGTCCTAATTACTTCTTAATTAACTTAATGATTCACTTTATTCTACTATATGGGTAACAAGGATTGAATGGTCATCTAATCCTCACTAACCTCGCGAATCCCAGCCATACTGGTCATACTAACCAGAATTTTCTCCCACAGATCATGGTAAACGAGCATCATATTTGGCATTCTTATGATCAAAGTAATATAACCAAACAGATAACCATAATTAACAAGAAATAAATGAATCATAATGATTATTAATAAGATAAGCTTAGCTGAAAATTGTATTCATACAATCAATATCATCATCAATTAATGAAAGTAATGAAAACATGATAATCGAACCAAACTAGTATGATGATGATCGGGACCGGATTCTTCCTTCTTAAAGGGTTGGAGAGTGCAGAAAAACGACTTGGGGAGTTGCCCTAGTCGTCCCCTCAGATGAGAGGGAGAAGGATGACTTTTAAAGTTGATTTCGGCCCCTATTTATAGGTTTCTGATGGTTTACGGCGTAACTGATTCGTGAGGTTATGCCGTAACCTTGTTGATGTCAACATTTCAAAATATAGGCAAAATGGACTTTATGGCGTGACTGATTTGTTAGGTTACGCCGTAACCATGACGTGAAAAGTTTATGGCGTAATCTATTGGTTTGGTTACGCCGTAACCATGACGTGGAAAGTTTATGGCGTAATCTATTTGTGAGGTTACAGCGTAAACTCTTCAGCACAATTGTAGTAATTGTAATCTTGTGGCTCGTCATTTGTGATCCGGCTCTAACCCAAAACACGAAAGTTGTAGATATCACTTTCCTCTTTTCATGGCCGCTTAATCAACTTCAAAGGAGTTAGTATGAAGAAGTTATGGTCAAAATACTAGAGCACATTTCCTGAAGTATCACAGGAGCATTTCTTCTTCGGCTTCGTTTCCTTTCATAGTAGCTCTAAATCATAAGCGGATAGCTTCTTATATATTATTCTTTTGTAGAAGTATCCATTAATCACGTCTTTTCGCTGCAATGCCTTGTTTAGTGTCCACTTCTCGCATTTCTTGCTACTTACTTGCATTTTACCTGAAAACAACAAAATAACAGTAAATGTATCGAATTCATGTGTTTCTAGGATAATTGCAAGTATTTTTAGGGGAAACTTGACACTAAAAAGTATCAAATATTTGATGTTATCAAATATCCCTCCACTTGACTTCTGCTTGCCCTCAAGTAGACCTGTTAGAATAATTCATAAAAAGATTTCTCTGATTTAACTCAAAGAAATGAATTTATAAAAGACTTATGCTAGAAAATATCAAAGCCGAACACCTCACAAAAGGGATCAAATTCACTCACGCTCACTAGTCAAAAGTGTTTCATTTTCAGGTGATCGCTCAATTTGGCACTCTGATAGAAAAGGAGAACACTCAGAGCTTGTATTCTATCGTAAGCTTGGAAAGTACACAAATCTGTACCAGTTAGAGTTAGGGTCTAAACAATTCTTAAAGGCAACATGGGTGACATACATAGGCTTAATGGGTGATACAAAGGGTAGGATAGACATTGGGTACACATTTAATTGGTGTTAAGATAAAAACGCAAAGAAAAATAGTCATATATAATCTAAGGTATCCATAACCGGCTACTGTCCATCCATAGTCCAAGTCTTCAAGTGCGAAAATCTAATCATATATCAAATCATCATTAAGGGTTTAGGCTCATAATGAGATCCTTGCGGAGCAATGCTAACCTAGTTCTTCACGTAGTGGCTATAGTTGCACCCACCGTTATACTTCGGATGGCTTATAGATCACTATCTCATAACACTAGACGTGCTTATAGTTGCACTACCTTTTTACTTAGTTGGTTTTTAATCACGTAACCAACATCAGGAGTTATATCACTAGGTGGCTTATAGTTGCACCACCTTTTTTTTATAATACTCTTGTACATCACATATAACATATATCCCCACTTGAGATAAACAGTATCGAAAGTGATAATACCGGGGGGTCTTCCCATGATGCACAATGATATATTCTCAAAGTAAGTGCCAATCTTCGAACCATTTTCCTGAACCATAGACTTAGGTAGCCAGAAATTTCAATCACGAAGATAAATATAGACTACATGGTTGGCTAAAGCGAGATGGTGTAACGAAACATATAATAATAGTGAAAACACATATTTGCTCGACAAGGGTGATCTACGGGTATCTTGCACTAATAATGAGTGCAACAAAAGAGTTTTATCATGAGAGGTAAACAAGTTAGTGTAACAAGTCGATAAACACACACATATGGGCTTATTTGGGTGAATTCCTAAATGTTGCCTTCTCGAACCATTCATTCCTGCTAATCAGTTAGGTCTCGAAATGATGTACAAGCCAAGTTCTAAAGTCTACAATACTACTGGCACACTTAATATTTTGGTGGATTTTTGTAATATGGATGAAAACGGATCATCAGGCTTAAACCTCACCACAAGAAATATAGGGTAAATGTGCATTCGGCAAAGATTAATCTAGTTTAGATAAGAAAAACATGTCACAAATTTTAAAATTGACACAATTTAAAAAAAAAACAAGGAAAATCAAAAGGAAATTTTAGTCAAGTGATAATTCCTACAACCATGCTCCCCCCACTTGTTTTTACAAATGTCCCTATTGTACATTAAAGAAATGAAATAAAACAGAAAAAAGTAAATAGAACAAGAAACATCCCGTAAAATATGCTCGAAAAGAGACAACATGCTCTAAACCATTGCTTCAAGTTCGCTTCTTCGAGCACATCCACAATCACAAATATTCCATCAGCATCTTCGGCATGGTATTAAACTAATCCATTTAAAATGCGTCTGTAGCCAATATAAACCAAGCACCCCTCCATGTGCATCATCCTGTAATAGCTGTAAGAAAACGAATACCAAAAGCATAAATCCAGCTAAAAGAAAGACACCAAAATGTACAGAATAATAATACAATCCTAACTCACTTTCGTAGGAATCACGGTTGCATTTAGCGTATGCAACAAGCCTTTTAAACCACTTGGTGGCCCAAGTGGACGAGTGAAGACTCGCGAGGGTTTCCAGAGAACATACCTACAAAGTTCATTTAGTTATACAAGGTTTAGCAGTAGTTTCGAACTTATTTTTAAGGTTTTCAGAAGAAGGTTACGGTGTAACCCCGGTGGTTACGCCGTAATCAAATGGTAATTTAAAAAATTTGGTTCGATATGTTACGGCGTAACCAGAAGAGGGTTTACGCCGTAAATGAAATGATTGTGGTGTAACCATAGTTGTTACGCCGTAACTGATGCTACAGCAGCAATGTTTACCACAAAATTACAAGTCGAGTTGGTCTCAATTTTGATCACTTTGCTATTGAAACCTGCAAAATAAAGTAAGAAACATGCAAACCAACTAATATGCAAAGTTAAAGTGAAATAAGACAAAACATAAATACAAGGATAAGCATGGGGTGCCTCCCACGAAGCGCTTGTTTTTGTTTGAGTCTCTAGCTTAGCCGCTAGCCCCTATTGACTAGGTAATCGGGGGTTCTTCCCCTCCACATTGTATCATAGTGTGGGTAGAAGTAAGCAATAGACACCATTCAGTGAAAATTTGCAATAGATATGGAAATGTCAAATAGAAATCATACCGTCAAGGAGTTATAATATCCTTATCTACCTTACATGGTTTAGATGTTTTGAACACTCCACAAAAGGGACTTAATGGCCGAGTATAAATGAAAGGCTCGGGTTTAGTGATAACTGAATGCACCTGTATTTCCGTAAAATGTGACTGAGATCCTCGCAAGAAACAGCCTCCTCGACAATCATGGTAAACCATTCATGATCTCATCTCCGAATTCTTCCAAAAGTTAATCCATAATTGATTTAGTAGCCAGTGCTACATAGTCATCATTAGGTGATGTGGTGTGGATGGGTTGTAGGATCAAGGGTTGTAGTACTTCGTCCATTTCATCAACGACGTTAGGCATGAGAAATTGCCTAATTCGTTCAACGTCCTTGACTGTAATATCCCAAATATCATAAGTATCCCCATCATCATCATCTTCCACCTCAGCCTCCTCTTTCTCCAAGTCAACATCTTGTTCACAATTACTAGAAAATTCATTAGTAGCGGGAAAAATAAGAAAGTTAAGAAGATTACCGCTTTCATGGTTTGTATCCTTGGATGTGTCAACATTACACCCATGCTGAATTTTCTCTTGCCACATTCTCAGGTTTTTAGCTCCTATACTGAACAAGTCATCCAAGATTTCATCAAAGTCGGAATCCTTCTTATCCACGGGAGTGTTTGGTTTGTTTGGTGGTTGAGCGAAAAATTGGGATGTAAAACTATAGGAGTGATCAATTAGTGGATTTTTCATTTGTCTAGTAATGTAAAGATTATATTCTGCTATTGTCATGCTATCAATGTCTACTTCATTGTTCGTATTAGGAGATTCATAACCACATTCATTAGGTGGTTGGGAAGGTTGGAAACAAGGAAGTAGGGGAGGTAACGCGTAATATTTGTCGATAAACGCGTCCTCATAGTAATTCGAAAAATCTAAAGATATACTCTTATCATGGTGAGAAGAGTTAAAATCCGCCCTTTCATACCTTGTTGGACTACTTTTGGATCGAACATTATCACATAATCGCCATTCTTTCTCAACTTCATACTCTAAGTACTCGTTGAGCGTCATGTTCTCAATATCAGGGTCTATTTCCATGATTCTTGAAAATCAAACACAAGATACGAGTAGATTGTGCTCTTACAAGAAAGTAAATGTACTGAAATAAAATATATACAAAACTCAAACTTAAAACCTAATTAGCTCCCCGGCAACGGCGCCAAAAACTTGATGTGTATTTTCTTTTAAATAATTATTTACCAAGTTTTAAATTTATAAAACTCGCTTCACCTTTACAAATGCACTAACGGGTAGAGAACTCGATCGTGAGTAATGTAGTTTTGGTGAATCTGAGGTCGTCCCAAGAGCTAAAGGGCAGTTACATATATGAGTTTAAATTGGTTGTCACGTTTAAAAGCAGTTTAGAATAATTGAATTGTAAAAGAATGAAAACTTAGAAGAAATGAACTAAGTATGATTGAAGAGAATGAGATGCGGTCCTAATTACTTCTTAATTAACTTAATGATTTACTTTATTCTACTATATAGGAAAACAAGGATTGAATGGTCATCTAATCCTCACTAACCTCGCGAATCCCAGTCATACTAACCGAAATTTTGTCCCACGGGTCATGGTAAGCGAGCATCATATTTGACATTCTTATGATCAAAGTAATATAACAAAACAGATAACCATAATTAACAAGAAATAAATGAATCATAATGATTATTAATAAGATAAGCTTAGCTGAAAATTGTATTCATACAATCAATATCATCGTCAATTAATGAAAGTAATGAAAACAAGATAATCAAACCAAACTAGTATGATGATGATGATCGGGACCAGATTCTTCCTTCTTAAAAGGCTGGAGAGTGCAAAAAAAACGACTTGAGGAGTTGCCCCAATCGTCCCCTCATATGAGAGGGAGAAGGATGACTTTTAAAGCTGATTTTGACCCCTATTTATAGGTTTCTGATGGTTTACGACGTAACTGATTCGTGAGGTTACATCGTAACCTTGCTGATATCGACATTCCAAAATATAGACCAAATGGACTTTATGGCCTAACTGATTTGTTAGGTTACGCCGTAACCATGAAGTGGAAAGTTTATGGCGTAATCTATTTGTTTGGTTACGCCGTAACCATGACGTGAAAAGTTTATGGCGTAATCTATTTGTGAGGTTACAGCGTAAACTCTTCAGCGCAATTGTAGTGATTGCAATCTTGTGGCTCGTCAATTGTGATCCAGCTCTAACCCAAAACACAAAAGTTATAGATATCACTTTCCTCTTTTCATGGCCGCTTGAATCAACTTCAAAGGAGTTAGTATGAAGAAGTTATGGTCAAAATACTAGAGCACATTTCTTGAAGTATCACAGGAGCATTTCTTCTTTGGCTTTGTTTCCTTTCATAGTAACTCCAAATCATAAGCGGATAGCTTCTTATATATTATTCTTTTGTAGAAGTATCCATTAACCACGTCTTTTTGCTCCAATGCCTTGTTTAGTGTCCACTTCTCGTGTTTCTTGCTACTTACTTGCATTTTACCTGAAAACAACAAAATAACAGTAAATGTATCGAATTCATGTGTTTCTTGGATAATTGAAAGTGTTTTTAGAGGAAAATTGACACTAAAAATATCAAATATTTGATGTTATCAAGAGTGTCTAGTTAGATGAATGTGACATTATCAAAGTTGAAGATGCCTCTATAGTGGTTATGGTCAAAGTAAAGGAGATTGATACGATTAGTAATATGTATCAGGTTTGTCGTAACGAAGGATTCGATGATATTAAGATCCATCATATAGGCGGTTTATGGGTGTGGATTCAATTCAACTCCGAGAAGTCATGTGCAGCGTTTAAATCCAACGAATCTTTGAAGAAGCTATGGATAACCTCTCTAGAAGTTTCACCTTATTTTGTTGTTGATGAACGAATGATATGGATCGAGATTTACGGCCTTCCTTTGTGTGCATGGGGGCAAGTGCCTTCAAAAAAGTGGCAAACCTTTTCGGAAAATTCAAATTTTTTAACACGGAAGCTGAAGATTGCATGAGCCTGGGTAGGGTTTGCATTGCCACAAAAATTCAATCTTTCATCTATGAAAAGGTGAAGGTCAAAATCCTTGGTAAAAGTTTTCCAAGTTTTTGTTAAAGAAAATAGAACATGGAATATCCACATCTCAAATGATAAAATGATTTTGATAATGAGGACATATCATCTAATGGGAATGTGGATCCAAACGAGGCCCTTAATGACTTTATAAAACATGTTTTGGAAGAGAAAGAAGTTGAGAAAACACCCTTTAAGGACTCCAATGTTGATGACTCTAAACCTCTTGGTTTTGAGAAAGGTCCTATTTACAACAATGATGATGTTACATCACGAGCAGGAGATGAAGATGTTTCATTCTCCACGGATCAGGTAAAGGATAATCGTATTGTTACTCATAAAGACATGGCAACTGACGAGGTTGTCTTGGACGACCCTAAACCCCCTGGTTTCGAGAACTTAATCAAGAAGAACAAAGCTTGTTCCTAGTCATCTAGTACTTTAAGTACAGGCAAGTGTTCCACCTCTTTCACCAGCTATAGTAGAAAATATTTAAAAGGCTTTTCTTTTATTGTTGAAATGAATCGGATGATTGAACTGGGTAGGCCTCTTGGCTATGACGTTAAAAGGTGTAAAAAATCTCTTAGGCTAATTGATTAATGGTATGGGTGTGTCGATCATTGATAAATGAATATTCTTTCTATTAATATTCGTGGCTCCAGGAAGCGTATGAAGCGTGTTTGGATCAAAGAATTATGTTTTAAACACAATGTTCATATCCTTGATGTTCAAGAAACAAAGATGTCTAAGTTGGAGCCTTTTCAACTAAGATCAATGTGGGGTAATTTCATGTTTGACTATGCATGTAGTATGGCGAGAGGAAGGTCTGGTGGTTTGGTCACTTTGTGGGATCCTAACATTTTTGCCAAAAAGAGACTATTGTGTAGTGACAATTACATCATTGTCGAAGGAAAGTGGAAAAACTCAGTTAACGACTACTATATCATTAATGTTTATGGTCCACAACATCAGCCGGATAAATCAAACTTATGGTTATATCTTCGTGGTTTTATTCAAGATCACATTGGAAGAGTTATTTTATTTGGTGATTTAAATGAAGTTAGAAGTGAATCGAAGAGGTTTGGCTTTACTTTTTCTTGTGGGGATGCTACAATATTTAACTCTTTCATCCATGACACCGGCTTTGAGTGATCTTCCTATGGGTGGCCAGCATTTTACTTGGGTGAATAAAGTCGGGTCTAAAATGAGCAAGTTAGATCGTTTACTTATCTCGGATGATATCCTCCATTCCAATACAGACCTGAAGGTCGTTGCTCTTGATAGATTATGGTCTGATCATAATCCAATTCTCCTCTATTGCAAAAAAATTGATTATGGTCCGATCCCGTTCAAAAAATTTAACTCTTGGTTTGATCGAATAGATTTTGAAGACTTTGTTAAGGAGAAGTGGGCTGCTATTTCCGATTTAGAGCAATCCAAACCTCTTCATACTAAACTTAAAGATTTGAAATCCCATCTTAAGCTTTGGTATGCTCACACTAAAGAGGTTGAGGCTAATATAAAAAAATTGCATCTTGGCTACTTTGCGAGACTTGGATAAAAAGACAGATAACCGTCACGCTACTGATGTGGATAGGACCACTCGAATTAATAGGATGCAAGAGCTCTAAGACCTTGAGAAGTTGGAATCGATGGACCTGATTCAGAAATCTAAAGTTAAATGGGAGGTAGAGGGAGATGAAAACTCGAAATTCTTTCATGGCCTTATTAACTCTAGAAGAAAATCTCAAATGGTCCAAGGAATCATGCTTGATGATGTTTGGAATTCTGAACCTAAGGACATCAAATCAGCTTTCCTTGACTTCTACAAGGATAAGTTTAGTTGTCTCGACTCCCTGGTTTCCTTCCCTCCAATGTTACTAGCTCATTGTCTTAGCATTGCAGATCGGGATTTTCACGAATCCATGGTCTCTATTGATGAAATTAAGGAGGCGGTTTGGGATTGTGGTAGTCAAAAAGCTCTAGGGCCGAATGGTTACTCTTTCATGTTCATTTAAAAGTTCTAGGATCTTTTGAAGTACGATATTCAGTCATTTGTGGTTTGTTTTTTCTCTACTGGTACGTTTCCCTAAGGTTCAAATGCAGCATTCATTACACTTATTCTTAAAGTGTCTAACCCTTTGTTTATCAAAGACTATAGACCTATTTCTCTTATTGGCACTCATTACAAGATTGTGGCTAAAATCCTTGCTAATAGATTATCCAAGGTTATAGACTCAATCATTAGTCCCGAGCAATATGCTTTTATTACAAGGCGGCAAATCCTTGATGGCCCTCTTATTCTTAGTGAGACTATTGATTGGTATAAGAAAGGTAAAAAGAAAATGATGTTATTCAAAGTTGATTTTGAAAAAGCCTTTGAATCGGTAAGCTGGAGGTACCTTGATTATGTTCTTGATAAATTAGGCTTTGGAATTAAACGGCGTAATTGGATTAAAGCTGGATTAGCGTAGGCTAGGATTTCTATTCTCATTAATGGGAGCCCTACATCAGAGTTTTCTTTAAAAAGAGGTTTGAGGTAAGGGGATCTGCTGAGGTGTAATTTTATACACTTTTTTGGGCCATTTAACCCCTATAATCATTTGTGCTTAATCGTTTCTTTTTATATTTTTAGCACTAGAAAGACATTTGGCGAAAATACACGTGACTTGGGCTTAATTTTGGAAGAAACCGGACAAGATTGCAAATTGGCACAACGAAGGCTTGAAGAATTGCTCACAGAAGGTGGAGACGGCGTCATGATTCCTTGCAATGCCGTCTGGATTTGCAAGCGACGGCGTCAAAATTCTTGCGATGGCGTCAGAACGTAGTCGACCTAAAGAAACCCTAGATGATTCGGTGTCATAAGATAAAGAAGACTATCCCACTTGCGCGCGAAGTATGAGATATTGTTTTGATCATAACTCCTTCATACGAACTCGGATTCTGACGATTCAATAGCCCACGCGATCGCAGCGAGAAAATCTACAACCTAATGTAAAATTACGCTGCAACGACATCAGTATTTTTGGTGACGGTGTCAGGAATGCCTACCTAGGGTCTGCCTATATATACAACCTCATAAACTCGTTTTTTGTAAGCCCCCAACCCTAAGTCCGATTCTAGGGATTGGGTAGATGTTTTTCCAGCAACTTAGAAGGTCTAATTCAATCCAAAAATATCTTGTAATGGTTTGATTATCATTTACATCTCAATTCATGTCTTCAATTCCTTTTGTTGATTATGATTTCTCTTGCTTAAGTATGCTTGGCTAATTCATCTAGTATTTATT
>BQNB010182179.1:0-12522 GCA_026074375.1 Tanacetum coccineum | reverse complement strand
TACACATACATATATCTTCTGTATAATAGAACAATTACATTCAGAGTTTTGTATAAAATTAAATGTTATTAGAAAATAAATTGGACCAATCGGAACGCTTAATTTTGCTACGTAGGCAAAATCGTGCGATTTGATTGGTCAATAAAAGGTCAAAATTAAAAAAAAATTACGAAAAATATGATGGAGAAAAAAATACATAAAAATATATGTGTCAATTTTATGAAAAAAAAAACTTGAGAAAAGAGGAGATAATTAATAAAACTTTAGTGTTATAATTATAAATAAATTATTTGGAGTTAAAAGTGTAAATTTATAAATTTACAAGTTTTATTATAACTTAAAAAAATACACAAATAACCCCTTAAACTTTATACATCTTGACTTTATATTTTAAAATGCAACAAACGTAAACAATTTTTTTACTTTAAATCAAAGATTTAACATTATCTAATCACATCTCAAATCTACCCGAAGACTTTTTGGTGGATTTTTCATTGTCGGCCTGAAATCATGGTGTACAACCGAAGCACATCGGAGGTTCATTTGAGCCGACTAGTTTCGCTAGGATTAGTTGACTCACAATGTCGAGTCGGAAATCAAGTAAATCAAAAGAAAAAAATTACTAATCATTCTCAAGTTCATATATTACGTAATATATAAATTATGAAACAAATTTATTCTCTTAATATGATTTCGATAATACTCTATAACATAACTTATAAAATTATAAAAAAATATTATACATATAGTTAAAATAACATAATGTCCAAGCCCCGTGCGTGCACCGGCATTAAAACTAGTACTAGACTATAGATATGCGAGTTTCGTGGGTAGCAATAAATTTTTTTATAATTATATATATTTTGTTGAATACAACAAATATGTATTCCTCTATAACAACAAAATGCTCACAAGATATATAATGTAAAAGGTAAAATTCATCAAATAATAACCAAGTTGGATATATATTTCAATTTAGTCAATGTAACTTTTTTTATCAAAAAAACAACCTAAAATTTCGATAGTGTTCCATAGTTGATTAATTTTTTGTGTTAGTGTGGCTTCAACAGAACACTTTTTAAAATTGGTTATTATGTTGTGTTTTTTTGTCAGAGTTATATAAATTGGATTTACTTGAAGTTAGTTGAGCATAGTTAAATTCAAAGAGTGAGTGTTTATTAGAAAGGTACAACACGATGACATGTTTTTCTTTTCATTTATATTAAGGACCTTAAACCTATAAGGAAAAAAGGAATTTTTTTTAAACATATTAGTAAAAGAAAATGAAATCCAAATTAAATTAAATAAACAAAATTATGCATTATCAAAGTGGAAATATTTGGATGCAAAACATTTTGCTCTTTGAATTACTTTACCCAAAGCCCTGCCCTAAGATCCGAATCATAAATCATACGCCTAAAACGGATAAATTTCAAACAAGTAACAAAAGTAATGAATTCATTATCCCATGGGGTAACAAAAACACCCCATTCAAACGAAACATATTTGTGTTAGACAATGATAAAACCCGTAGGTATAACTTTATTATTAACCACTATTTATAATAGTGAAACCCTAATACCATAAACCCACAAACCGAGCTTGGGTTTATTTAACCTCTAATACTCCCCCGCAGTCTGAGAGGTGAAATCGCAAAAGCTCGGACTGGAGTAAACTAGGAAAAGAGAAGAAAAAAAAACATTAACGTGATAAAAAAACGAATCAGCTCGTGACCGAAGCACGAACAACAATATAAGATTGTGTGGATTTGTGACCTTAGCACAAATCATCAACACAAATTAAGGAATAATTCAAAGTATCCCTAACTGAGGACGGGATAACCCAAAGTATCCCGTAACGAAGAATAAACAAAAGTATTCTCTTAAGAAACAAAACAAAACAAAACTTAAAAATAAATAAACAATTAAAAAAAATAAACAATTAAAATAAACAAGAATATGGCATCCCATTCTAAAACACGTCGAAGAGAATCAATTGATCTTGGCCAACATAATCTTGAACCTATCAAAATCATTACGTGATGCCCACTTCTTCTGAACAATAAGCTTTCTTCCCCCCTGAATTGTTCTCCTACTTGTTCTTAACATCAACAGCTTCCAAAGCAGCAATACGAATCTTTAATTAGGGGGTTTTTTTATTATGGATTTTTAGAAACAGTGGAAGAAAATATTTAGGTTTTTTTAGGGATTAATGATTATGGAGAGGGTTAAGGTTTGACTGGATTGTTTAAGGGAGGCGGCTAAATGTAGTCACCTAGATCTGAGGATCAGACTCACTCCGATATCATGTTAGACAATGGTAAAACCCTGTAAGTATACTTTATTATTAACCACTATTTATAATAGTGAAACCCTAATACCCTAAACCTACGAAACGGACTTGGGCTTATTTAACTTCTAATAATTTGTGCATCATGGCTTGTAGGTAGCCCTTTAAGGTTAGTGACACAAGATTTGGGAAACGTTCAAGGAGACGTGATGAATTGATATGATGGAGTAACAGTTACGGATAGTTATATGCTTGTGTGTCATACAATCGAGTTCCTAACATTTACTAGAAACTAAAGAAACATTGTTACGGTCATTCTCATTAATGTAGGGTGTAACACAACTCAACATCATGTCATCTATTTCTGTTTCCACAGGACATTCCTTGTGATCCTTCATGGCGTTTGAATTTTTTTATTTTTTCTACATACAAATAAACGCTTATAAGCTACTTCAACATAAACACTTCAAAAAAAGTGTTTGAATTTGCTTATTCTTTTTAAAAATAAATAATACTAAAAGAAGGAAATGGAAATTTCAATCAAATGCATTTGCAAACGTTTTAGGTTCAAACCTTAGCATGTACACATCTTGGGGGTAGATCATCACCAAGGTGCCTTGGTGGTCACACATTGTGATGCCCTCACACAAAGTCTCAGGTTCAAACCTTAGCAGGTACACATCTTGGGGGTAACTAGCTAGGGAAAGGGTTCAAAAATGGTCACGGGGATACCTCTGTTAGAATACGTACATCTCGACATAGGTAACTGTAACACATCTCGGGGTGGTGAGGGAACAGGTTAAGAAATGGTCACGTAATATCTGGATTAGGCGCGCGTACCTCTATATCAATGAAAATAATATCCGTTTACCCAAATAATGTAGTATGCTTTTTACTGCAAAATAACTAAAGAGAATTGATTGGCATGACTAACTGAGTATCAATTTACCTACAAGTCTACTCAATTAACCTACTTGCGAGGCACTACAACATTTACCACTATCCCCAGCGACATTTTTCCGCTTTTCCCGGGGCGGAATGTTGGGGAGATACTTATCCGGGCGACATGTCTCCGGGATTCTTTGAAGGGAAGCTGCCAGGTTCTTTCTCGGGCGACTTTCCCGAGCGACTTGGTGGGACCCACACGTTTTCAGTCAAACTTATATGTGCCACGGTGGATATGTATCCCGGGCGACATGTCGCCCGGGAAAGTAAAAAAAATAAAATAATTTTTATTTATCCCGGGCGACATGTCGCCCGGGAAAAAAGAAACTAAAAATCATTTCTTCACTATCCCGGGCGACATGTCGCCCGGGAAAGTAAAAATAAATAATTGTTATTTATCCGGGCGGCATGTCACCCCGGGTTTTTAAAAATTTACAAAATTATTTTTTATTTCCCTTTCCGGGCGACATGTCGCCCGGGATAACAAAAAATTATTTTATTTTTTACATTCCCGGAGCGAAATGTCGCCGGGTATAATTATAAATTTTTTTTTTTTTCAATATTCCCCGGGCGACATGTCGCCCGGGATATGTTTGCAAATTTTTTTTTTGGCAGCCTGCACAGCAACTATTTTCCAGATTTTTTTCCGGAAAATTTTTCGGGAAAAAATCTACAACAACATTAAACCGTTATAACCAATATAGACTCTATCCCAATACATTCAAAACTTGTACAAAACACAATACATATAAGGATCAACGCATTTGATTTAATAAGCTTAATCGTCCAAAATCCTATAAAACACAATATATTCTCACAAATCGGGGCTTACTATTTCACAAACCCTTGAATTTATCCGCAAGTACAAATCAATATTCAATAGATTGGGAGACAAATGTTTACATAAAGGGCGCCAAGATAAACGTATAAAGAAAACAAATAGCATACTAACAATATATAACATCTCTACTATCGTCATCCTCCTCGTCCTCCTCGTCCCTCGCGCCGTATCATCGTCGGCTTTATCTCATCATCCCGCACCGCACTCAGTACCGAACTCGGTGTTTTCTCATACTGTCTCAGAATCTGTGAAAACTTGTCGTCACTTCTAAAAGCTTCATACATAAGTTCACCTGTTTGGTTAGGTATTGTTCTTTTTTTTCAGGCTTTTGGGACTCGCGGAGTGTGCGTTGATTGAGGCGGGGGCGGGAGGGGGCGAATGAGAACATCTCGGCCCGTCCCGGGTAGTACCATACCAACACCGGAATGGTGCCCCGCTGCTTGCCTTTCGATCCATGGCATTGATCTTCTTCATCAGTGTAGGGCACACCCGACTCGGTGGTGGAGCCTAGAGCCGCAGCTCACCATCTCCTCCTATGTAGTGACAAAAACACAAGATAGTTAATATATTAGTCGGGTTTACATTATTTCTCGACAAATCATTAAAGTGCGTGTTTTGAAACAAAACTTACGTATATAGCTCGGTCCTCATCCCGTATGAATACCCCGTTACGGCTTTTTAATGTGCGTCACGAAGGGAAGTGTCGAATGAGCGAAGGGTACTCTCGAGTCTCTGAGCTCGCATTGTACTACACAGTTATATAAGATTGAAACAAATTAAAAACGACATAATCACAACACACTAAAGATTAATCAGATATATTATGTATATATGTATGTAATTACTATAATTGTTTCTTACTATCTCATCTCGAAGGCGAGCAAGTGATGGGATCCTTGCGGCAAACGACGTGCTCTTTGGCCTCGGGTTTTGGCGATTTTGAGCGGCTAGGGCTTGCGTTCCTTTGGTCTTTCCAAAATTGCAATCTGGGCATCCCAATTCTGCCGGGTGGTATGATCTCGGGACGTCTCCTGCCTTGTCTGATCGTCTCCACATCATAAGTCCCGGTCTCGGGGTTTATAACCCAATGCGCTGCCTTGAGAGAAGCCTTGTTGGTATTGTACAGCTTTTGGAGATGCTGGCTGGAGCCCGCCTTAATATTGCCCAAAGTGCTTTGGGATTGCATATGAGGTGTCAAGTCAAACTGGGTTTGCAATCATATACAACAAAACAAAGACAGAGTTAGAGATATAATTTATATATTTATCTAAATTTGTTTATTCTTTTTATATGATATAAAATAAATAAACGAATTTTAGATATATTATAACAATTAATTAATTTGAACCGATAATGAATGAAACATAATTAAACACATTCAAACGAGGAGAATATGAGATGTTTTTTCACCCTAGTGCAACTATGGAATGCAATCTAACCCACTCTTTGAATTGATCCGTCCTCATATATGAATGCGTATATCAGATTTTCGATTTGAGAAAGTTTGGCAGCGTATCCCCCTCAACTCCCAAATATGTGATTTTAATAAAGACATTTCGTAGGAGGTAAAGGAGAAACACTGCGAATCGTCTCAAATAGAAACCCAAATATACGATTCATATCCTAAATGAGACAAACATTCAAAAGCAAGTCCCTAACAAGGGACTTTCCGAAAGTAATTTCTAACAAATTATTTCGGACGGGTTTTCTATACGATGATTTAATGTCAGACGGGAATGTTTCTGAATTTAATCCACTAAATCCTAACACATTCCTAATAACGGTTCAATTACTCTCCAACAACAATATTACCCTACTATATCCGTATAAAACACCCAAACATACATAATTTCAATGGCAATTAACTAATCAATAAACTATAATACTAAAAAAAATTTTAAACAATAAATACATTCCCCGGCGCCATGGTCCCCGGATATCCTAAAGTAGGAAAAAAAAATAAACATACCTTTTCAGGCTGTTGACTCGGCTCGGTTGTAGACTCGGCTAGGCTGTGGACTCAGACCGCACTCTTAACTGAAAAAACATTAACACAATTAAACATTAATTCGTGTGCTCAAAATTCCAATCAAACCATAATCACCACCATTCACTCAAATCGTTGACAAAATAAAAAACACCCACCAACAATTAATTAGAGAGGATTAGAAAGAGAAGTAAAAGAATTATCATTTTGAGGATAAAGGAAAGAATTATGATTAGAGGAGGAGGGGGGTTCGTGTGCTCGTGTGCGAGTGTGAGTGTGCCGGCGGTGGTTCAGTGGTGATGGGGAGTGCCGGTGGTGGGTTCAGTGGTTGTGGGGAGGTGGTGGTGGGGTGTTAAAATCGCCAACTTCGTTTTTTTTTTCTTTTTCGTTTTGTGTTATAGCTGCTGTGACTTAGATCTGTTTTTGATAACAGATCATTCCCGGGCGACATTCCCGGGCGACATGTCGCCCGGGAAAGTAAGATCTTTGTCGTTTAGCGAAAATGGCGCCACAACGAAAATTTTGGAGGGCTATTTTCAGCAAATATGATAATAGTTTCCCCGGCGACATGTCGCCGGGGAAACCATTTATGTAAAACTATAGTTTTGATATATTAAAAAAATTTAGTGAGATTTTAATAAAATCTTCCCCGGCGACATGTCGCCCCAGGGAACGTTGTACATTAAAAATTTTACTAACTTTTTTGTAATGTATCAAAACTATATTTTTACTAAAAATTTTATTAAAATATATAATCGGTTCGTTTCGGCTGGTATATAATTAGTTTTTATAAAATATATAATTATTATTTACAATTATTTTTTATAAAGTATATAATCGGTTCGTTTCGGCTGGGTCGGTACGGTTTCTCGGTTCGTTCCGGTCGGTTCGTATATAATTATTATTTAAAATTATTTTTTATAAAATATATAATTATTATTTACAATTATTTTTTATAAAATATATAATCGGTTCGTTTCGGCTGGGTCGTCTGTTTCTCGGTTCGGTCGGTCGGGTTCGTATATAATTTATTATTTAAAATTATTTTTTATTAAAAATTAGATAATTATTATTTACAATTATTTTTTTTAAAATTTATAATCGGTTCATTTCGGTGGGTCGGTCCGTTTCTTCAGTTCGTTCCGGTTCGGTTCGTATTTAATTATTATTTAAAATTATTTTTTATAATATTTAATTATTATTTAAAATTATTTTATGGTTGTACACTTCGTGTGTTTATACGGATGAGTCAATATGGTAACGGTTACACATTCGATGTCAACGGACAAGTCAATTTACGGTATCGTTTTGTTACGTTAGTTGTTAAACGGATGAGGTCGATATTGTTTCGTTACAATTTTCGATGTATCAACGGATGAGTCATTATGTATCGTTGTACATTAGTATGTAAAACGGATGAGTCGATGTGTTATTGTTGTACATTCGATGTCTAATGGATGAATCGATATGTTATCGTTGTACTCTTCGATTGTTTTTAAGGATGATGTCAATATGGTAATCGTTTACACATTCGATGTTCAACGGACGAGTCAATATGGTATCGTTGTACATTAGATGTTCAACGGATGAGTCGATATGTTATCGTTACACATTCGATGTTCAACGGATGAGTCAATATGGTATCGTTGTACATTAGATGTTCAACGGATGAGTCGATATGTTACCTCGTTACACATTCGATGTTCAACGGATTGAGTCAATATGGTTATCGTTGTACATTAGATGTTTCCAACGGATTTAAGTGATGTGTTATTGTTGTTACATTCGATGTCTTAATGGATATGAATTCAATATGTTATGGTTGTACCCTTCGATGTTTACGGATGAGGTCAGAATGGTATCGTTACACATTTCGCTGGTTCCAACGGACGAGTCAATATGGTATCGTTGTACATTAGATGTTCAACGGATGAGTCGATATGTTATCGTTACACATTCGATGTTCAACGGACGAGTCAATATGGTATCGTTGTACATTAGATGTTCAACGGATGAGTCGATATGTTATCGTTACACATTCGATGTTCAACGGATGAGTCAATATGGTATCGTTGTACATTAGATGTCCAACGGATAAGTCGATGTGTTATTGTTGTACATTCTGATGTTAATGGATGGAATCACATATGTTAAGGTATGTACCTCTTCGTATGTTTAACGATGAGTCAATATGAGTATCGTTACACATTCGGATGTTCAACGGACGAGTCAATATGGTATCGTTGTACATTAGATGTTAAACGGATGAGTCGATATTTTTCTTACACATTCGAAAGTTCAACGGACGAGTCAATATGGTATCGTTGTAATTAGGATGTTCACGGATGAGTCGATATGTTATTCGTTACACATTCGATGTTCAACGGATGAGTCAATTTGGTATCGTTGTAAATTAGATGTCCGGGTTTCTCTCGTTCGTTTCGGTCTGGTTCGTGTATATAATTATATTATTTAAATTAATTTTTATAAAATATATGATCGTTCGTTTCGGATTGGGTTCGGTCCTCGCTTTCTCGGTTTCGTATTAATTATTATTCAAAATTAATTTTTTCTAAAATATATAATTAATATTTACAATTAATTTTTAAAATTTTTCCGGAGCGACATGCTCGCCCGGGAAAGAGTGAGCGGGGAAAACATACCATTAACATTTTCGTTGATTTTTTTTACAATTTTTTTTTACATGTTTTTCCCCGGGCGACATGTCGCCCGGGAAAGTGAGCGAGAAAAATGCCGCTAAGATTTTCGTTGATTTTTTTGGTATAATTTTTTTTAAATTGTTTTCCCGGGCGACATGTCGCCCGGGAAAGTGAGCGGGAAAAAATGCCGCTAAGATTTTTGTTGATTTTTTTGGTCAAATTTTAACCACACATTCCCGGGCGACATGTCGCCCGGGAAACTCTCTTTCAACTTTGACTAAAAAGTCTATAAGAATTTGTGCCACGTCGGACGGTCTTTTGTCGTTTAGCGAGCTTTCCCGGGCGACAAATGTCGCCCGGGAAAACTCCGTCACCTGTTCTACTTTTTCTTGTAGTGAGGGACCTACATGTAAGTCGGGTGTGGCACGGGCCACACCCGATTTGAGACTACGAAGTATTTTTTTTTTCAAAAAGTGTTACTTTTTTAGTAAGTGCAACACCTAAAAATAATTTGTTTTTAGTTTAGCCTAAAAATTATTTACGTTGCAAATTTTATTACAGTATTAATGATAAAAAAAATTATATGCAACACCCATCAAAAAAATTGTGCAACACCTGATGAAAAATCGTGAGTCTCTTCCCCGCCTACATGTATCTACATCATCATTTCGTGTCACAAAAAGTTAACGAAAATATGAATAGTAATCATCATCATTTGGTGTCACTAAAAGTTAACGGAAATATGAATTAATCAAAACACCACACATTGAAACGCATATCAATTTTACATACGGGTTTTGCTAACCACAACCCTGTGGGTTGTGCTTAAGCTTACCTTAATTAAAAAATCAACCATGAATTAACTACAAACATTCTTTGTTTAACAACACATTTTATAAATACTATTTTTACAAAATGATAAGCTTTAAACATAACCCATACAGTTGTTAGCAAATAAATCAAACATGGTTTTTGTGTTACACCATATTAATATCAACTTACATTCAGTATTTGCATCACAATATATAAACAGCCAAATTTTTGTCTTCAGCCAAGGTGGGACAAAAACTTCATACAAGATTGAAACAAGTTGCTTACAAAACATGACAAGTAAAATACATTTTCAAACAATTAGCCCAATAAAAAACAACCTTAACTAATTATCACTACATGTTAGTTGGATATACGTTGACATAATTAATCGTTGTCCACGAAACCTTATTTTTGACTTATTTGAATTCATTTTTTTTACTATTGTTTAACAAATGTTTTTGATTGATTTTGGGGTTTAATTTGTTGTTAAAGAGTGTTTTGGTGATAATGTTATGATTTTTTAATAATTTCATTGATTTTCTTAATCGGGTTACGGATTTCGGTTTGAGTTTAGACTTTGTTTGTTAGTGTATTGAGTTGGGCTTATCAGACTAGGTCCAAATTTATTATCTACATTTTTTTTAATTTGTCAAAAGTTAATTATCTAAGAATTTGTGGTTATTATTACAAATATTAAAAAGTATAAATTATTTGATTAACTTTTTTTCTTCTTACATTCTCCACTTTTTCCATACATTCACACAACAATTGCTTATAAAAAAATTAAAAGATAAATAAAAGGCTTACTTATCAGTGGATGTTCGTTGGATGAACGTCGATGAAATCAATCTTTGTCCACGTACCCTAATTTTTGATTGATTTGAGTTCATTTTAGTAGTAATCTTTTTTTCTCTAAATTGTCTTTTTTTGGTTTTAATTAATTTGGGGCTGAATTTGAATTTGTTTTGGCGGTAAAGTTTTGACTTTTGAATGATTATTGATTTCCATATTCGCATATTTCTTTTGGGCTTATTACATTGAGTTGGGCCTATTGTATTAACCTAGTTTTTGATTGAATTTTTTAAAAAATTTTCTAAGTGCACGTAAACAAGAAGAAGGTCGTGTCATTAACTAAGATGTACATGACAAAATCAAGGTGTCCTTGTGACCTATCGTTTTCTACCTTATACTAGACACCTTTGATAACATCAAATAACGTCACATTTACCATCATTTATCCTATGCATTTTACCCACTTTTATATAATTATTGCAAGATTTGATACTTAAGTGCTTAAAGTTTGTTATTGCAGTACTTATGGAGTGATTTATGAAAACAAACTAAATGGCGTAAGTTTTGGAGCTTAAACGATGACATTTGAAGAATGCTTATATATGCTACTATACGCCGTATCCAACAAATAAGATACTCTCTTAATTATTCGATTTTCATCATGTAATTTTTACTCTCTTAATTATTCAATTTTCATTGTTTGATCATGATTGTATAATTACAATGGTTGTGGGCTAATACCCTCGTATTAATGAAGATTATAATGTTTGGTTTGTTTTAATCCTGCTTTCTTAATTTATCATTGTTGTTTAATTATGTTTATCGCCTTATACTTGTCTATGTGCTTGTACATGCGACCTATCATTTAACTGGGTCTAGTGAGACTTAACACGTCATCTAGATACTGGGATAGCTCTTCATGTTGTGTTTTATATATCTGGACCAATAGGATCACAAATAACACATTGTCTTTGCCTTTTGATTACGAGCTTAGTTGGACCGACAGGTGACTATTTATGTTTCAATGAGTATTGTTCTTAATTAATTGGTAATGATTTTGGTGGTGGACTACTAGTATATAAAATGCCATCAAGCAACAAGTGGGTAAAGTCCTGATGGGCAAGGGTATTAACAAGATCACCACTACTTTAATTCTCTAAGATAGATTAAAATTAAACTAAAGGATGCTTTATGCAGATGCGTTAATCGTGACTGGATTGTTCGTATCTAGGTCTTAGGAAGAAGTACCGCTTAAGACTTAAGAATGATATGCCGCCTCAAAATAAGCAGCCATTGCACGAAACAAACAAATCATCATTTAATCAGTTAATACGGTTTTCTATCATTTGGCTTGTACCACTTTTCTATCTTTAGATTATTTGCTTTTTGTGTTTATTGTGTTTAGAATTGATATTTGTCACCACTAAACTTGTGCCAGTCTCTCAGGTTGAAAATCCCCCTTTACCAATAGTAAATATGTATAGCATAGGTTAAACCAGTAATTAGACTAATCTAGATAGATTAAAATACTGATAGAATATAGGTTAACGTTCTCACTCTTAGTGTTCGACACCCTACTTACCGCGAAGCTACATCTTGACCGGGTACATTGCACATTAAAGTGTTGTTTTTAAGTTTGTTGGCTAAATATAAATGTAAAACTTGATAACTATAAATAAACCTATACCACGACGACACATCAAGTTTTTGGCGTCTTTGCCAGGGAGTGGAGTTGTTTAATTCTTACTTATTAGTGTTTTAGCTTAGTTTAAATTGCATATTTGTGTTCTTGTTTATGTGTTTAATTTCCTGCATTATATATTTTGCATATTGTATGTTTGTGTGCATTGTTACGGCCTGCTGTAACATTATGAGTCGAATACTCAATACGGCGTATTCATCTTCCTAGAAACGGCGTATAAATTTTTTCTAAACCAATACAGCGTATTCGACTCTATCATCAATACGGCGTATTCAGATTATTGAATACGGTGTATTAGTCCATTTAACCTTTTTCTTCGTAGCAAATTCATTACAGGAAATGGACGACCTCAACATCACGATGGAAGAGTACATCTAGCTTATAGCTGATAAGGCTCGAGGGCATGATCAGACATTTAATTGCGAAGCTGCTAAGTACGGTAAAGAATATTGTGATGATCTCGATTCTTTCACAGATTTTGAAACAGATTTTC
>BQNB010182178.1:0-12522 GCA_026074375.1 Tanacetum coccineum | reverse complement strand
TGATCATCATACTAGTTCAGATATAGGTCGAAAGACTCCGACTATATGCTTGATTTCTAAGTTGTTTGTCTTTGACAACTATATTTTAGCCTTATGAGGATTGGCTAATAAAATGATCATTAATCGAGGATAAAAAGGTTTGACGCTTAACCTCATGTTTAACGAGCTTTGTTAAGAAAGTCCATATTCCTATTTTCCAATCATGAATCGAACTTAGCATTTTTGTAATCAAAAGTAAAGGCCGAAAGGATTTTTGATTATAATGAATAGATAATCATTTTAGTAAACTAACTGTTTCTTTAATCGATTATACTTTAATTATTGAACCCATTATCCATCCAAGTTTATCTTTATTTGTTCTCATCCCCTAAGCAAACATTATTTTATATCTTGAATTTGAATCATTATATTTAGATCATGATAGTCTATTAGATAACCCTTTCGTAATATAATCTACCCTTTTTAAGAATAACCAATCCCGTGGAACAACCTGGTCTTACCCTAAACCTATACAATAAACGGGGATTTATAATTTATCCGTATGTTAGTTAGAAATCGGATAAAACTAAAATTATAAATTTAAAGTTTTTATAACACATCAAAATTTTTGGTGTCGTTGTTCGGGATTTATTTCCTTCTTGAATTAGTCTTTATTATATTACAAAGTAAAATTTTCAAAATCGCCGTATAATTTTCTAGCAAATTGAACCAATTTTTTTTATAGAAAGTGCGCCGCACATAACCATTGTGCGCCGGTTTTTCTGCAAATTACAAAAAGTACGCCGTACTTTTACCAAGTACGCCGCACTTCTTGCCCTTTTCACAAACAGAACCAGTTTTTCAAAGGAAAAGAACATCAAACCAAAAACCCCAAACCTATAAACTGTAAATTGACCATTTGAAAAGAACGCCGTACTTTTCCTTGTGTTGATTTTTGTCAAAATATTATATTATAGCATCTTGTACTTTAAAATGGGAAAAATCAAAACGAACTATTTGATAGCTTGCTTGTTTAAAATTCTAAATGCCTACACATGTCTCTTAATTTCTAAATGTTGCTTATTTGACTTTGACCTCATGCAAAATAAAAATAAAAATAAAAACATCAAAAGAATTAAAGAATTTTATATAATGATAAATGTGCTTAAAAACTTGATATTTTCCATGTTTAATAGATATTTAGGAAATAATAAAAATAAGAAACATAAAAATGCTAAAATTAAAAACTTTAAAAGTCTTAAAACTCAGAAAGTATACCGCACTTTTTATAAAGTGCGCCGCACTTTCCTGGCTAAAACCAAACAGAATGCTTGTTTCTTCATTTTTGAACGAAAATTGCTTGAACTATAAAATGTTATATGTTTATTAATAATATGTAAATGTAAAAAGGTATTATTATTTGTTTTAACTAACCAACTAATGGTTGTTTTTATGTTGTCTTATTCTATAAGAGTTATGGATCCCAATTTATGTCTTGGAAAAATTTGCTTAGGAGAAAACATTGTTGAAATTTCAAGTTACAAGATTTCAGGACAATGCTAACAGGGGAGGAAAGAAGGAAACGAAAGCTATAGTTTCTCACCAGATGGATACCAAAAAAGTTATTGATAAATTCGTGGCTCCTTGTTTTGTCAATGGGCTGGAAGCTTATGATGAGGAGATTAATCTTGGAGTAGAGGAGAACATGATCTCGAACGAATATGCTATAAAATTATCCCTGGAACAGATGGTGAAAAGAGGAAACAAAGTGGTTAAGAAAGAACTCATTGTTGCACTAAGAGGAGAGAATGAGAAAAGAGTTTGGATGATTGGGACCACTTGCTTGATTTTAACTTAGATGATGTACCACTATTAGGTGGAAAACAACTTCCGTCGTTTGTATGCAAAATGGGAAAAGTAGCCGTAACAAAAAGAGAGGCATGGAAAACCTTAACTTGTTTTATCAAGATATAGGAAAAGAGCAATGATGATTGGGACCATTTGCTTGATTTTAACATAGATGATGTACCACTGTTGGGTAAAGAAGGAATTCTGCCATTTGTATGCAAAATGGGGAAGAGTAGCCGTAAAAAGAAGCGGGCAATGGAAAACCTTAACTTTTTCAATCAAGATATAGGAACATCTTCATCAACTGGAGGTCATTTAACTTGAGAAGAAGCAGTTAAAGAAGCAATAGCGAAGAATGAGCCAAAAGTTTGCTTTATTGGAAGAGGAAAGCCATAATCGAGACAATGGTCTTTTCATGATAAATACATGAAAGTTCTCGATGTAAGTTTGAAAGGACAAGGTGGAGTTTGATGAAAAGATATTGTTAAAGAAGAGAGGAAAGCAGTAAAAATGATTTAAGAGAAGAGTTATTGTAAAAGAAAAGTCGTCCTGGAGCATTTATATTTCCCATAAGACTGGAGGGACAGGTTAACGAAAATGCGTTAGCAGACAATGAGTCAGATATAAATACTATGCCTTATCAAATTTATGAGCAGCTAGGGAGAGAAGATATCAAGAAGGTGGATAGAGGAATCACGATGATAAATCACACTCAGGCAGAAGATATGGTTATACTCTTAAATGTTCTCTGTCAAGTAGGGGTCACTACTTTGATTGCTAAGTTTCTGATCCTGGATATTCCGATTGACCGTGATTCACCGATAGTTGTTGGTCGAGGATTCCTGCATATAATTGGAGCCATAGTCAATACTCCTAAGAGACTTTTCTCAACCTTTGATGGGTTTTGTCACCAAACCTTCTGTGCTGCAAGATCAGATTTTATGAGAAACATAGAAAGTGATAGTGATGACGAGGAAGATTACCAAATAAGGAGAAATAAGTTTGGACAACTAATATATGGACCAAAGCCTGCACCATACTTGAATTGTGATGATCCTGATGAACGATCATTGGCTATAAAAACCGTAACTAACCCATTCCAGAAAATTAGTGTTTGGAAGAAGGCGGTTAGTTTCCTTGGCTCGTTACCAGTGCCGTTAAAGCAAGTAAACTGGAAGCCTGATTATAAGGGCTCGTATACTTAAAAAGAAGAAGCGACATGGCAATGGCGAACTGAGATAAGATTAACTGATCCATACAGAAACATATATCTACAAGGATTCACAACAAAGAAAACGAACAGGAAGTTATCAAAGTACCATAAGTTGAGTGACATCATGTCACCTAACTGGTTTATGGAATGAAGAAATGGAACAAGTTGGAATAAAGGAGTAACCATATACTCCTGTTTTACTTTTTATATTATGTTTTAAAATAAAATCATTTGTATAAATCCATAATGGAATGCATTTGATGTACGGATATTAATCCGATATGAGATAATTATTAATATCAAGTATATTATGGATTGAAAATATGGTAAATTATGTAGTGTGCAATATAAGTTTGCTAAAAAACTTTTATAAACTACACCGCACTTCAGGGAAGTGTGCCGCACTTTTAGGCTATTATCATAGATAAAACTTGCCAAACATGATTTTAACCCATTATAAAAAAACACTCACACACTCACCAAAACCGCCGGGGTTCTCACAAAAACAGAGAATTGTTTTTCAAACATCAATCCACCAAGTTTTTAATCATGCCTAGGGTATGTCTATGTCAATCCTTAAACTTGTTTATTATCAAATTGTTTTAATTGCTTGTTCATTAGGGTTTATAATAATTAGATTGGGGAAATTTAAATCCACGTTTTATATGAACAATTAACCCTTTAAATTAAGGATATTTAGAAGTTATTTGATGTATGCATGCTTGATATGGATTAAACTAAAAAAACACTGTTCATATTATGAATTTACATTTAAAAATAAATTATTTGAAGATCATAAAAATTTTCATCAGCCCAGAAAGTACGCCGGTTTTGTCCCAAAACCGCCGCACTTTGCCTATATTTTTCAGAAAGTACGTCGCACTCCAAGGAAGTGCGCCACACATTTTACCTCAGAATGTAACAGAATGTTTCAAAAACCATTAAAACTATGACCATTGGTACCAAATCATTTCTAACATAACTATAACTTTATTGTTGATTGTTTTTTATGTGTATACTATGGGAACAAACGATGACAAGGCTGGATCATCACGATCTAAATGTTCAAGACATGAAACCGTGGAAGAGGTATTGCTTCCATAAATTCACCATGAGTTCTTGCTATGGGAAGGATGTTACAGAGATGCAAAGTCTAGTACAACACTTGATTGGCCCAATTGCTTCCTAGACACATTTACTCGCCTTGTATCGTAAACTGAGATGTGCTAAACAGAATGGGTTATGATGGAGAGATTGATGACTTGTTAGGAATTAGGTTGCATGAAGCTAGATCAGATGAAGAGATATTTTCTTCGGTGGCTTGGATTAGAGCTTTTAATATCAATGAGCCAATTTATGCCGAGCTTTGCCACGAGTTTTATTCTACTTATGAATTTGATGAAGTTTGTGCTGATGATGAGTTGAAAACCAAGAAGATCATCAAGTTTAGACTAGGTGGACGTGCTCACAGTTTAACCTTGTTAGAGTTTGCTCGAAGGTTGGGACTATACCAAGCGGTTGAGCTTAAGGAGGAAGGTTTTAATGTTTACATTGAAGGAGGTTTGCGTAGTGATGAGCATTTTAACGCTCAAGATTATTGGTTAAGCATTAGTCGAGAGGATAACCTTGGTTTATCTAGGAGTTACACTTCTACTATCAAGAAATCAATTTTGAGGGTGATTCACAAGATGATTACTTATGGTTTATGTCAAAGGACGACTGGGTATGATAAGATTCAAAAGAATGATTTATGGCTCTTGAGTATGTTTCATGCTAAACACCAAAATGGATATGCAAATGTAGCTTGGGTGATTGCAAGACGAATGAAGAGGAAAGGAACTAGAACTCAAAAAGAAAGCCATATTTGCTATGGACAGTTCATCTCAAAGATTGCTAGGAAATGCAGGGTGTTGACAGAGGATGTGGTGAGGAGCTTAAGTGCTCTGATTTACTATATGCATTTAGATACAACTACACTTAGAGATTTGATCGATTCTGATAGTAAACTTATTCCTGAAGATCCACAGCCAGATGTACCTAGAGTTGGTATTCCTAGACATCCGAGAGCATCTATGCAGGATTTGTATAATAGGATGGGTAGGATGGAGATACGCTAAGAGGAGATAGATCGGATGGAGTATAGGCAGTCATATCACTAGGATAGGTACCAGGGAGTGTTTGAGCATATGGCTGGGGTTTACAGTGTTCCAATGCAGGGAGCCTACAACCCACCTGGGTATGCTCAGCCGCAGTATGACCAGTATTATCAGAAAGTACTGGGGGCTACGCCAAACAAGTATCAAGTATCAATAGCAGCAGCAGGATGATGATGAGTAGTGTCGAGACGACACGAGTTGGTTGTGTGACCGCATGTTTTGGGTCTCTTATGTTTTAAAAACAATTTCCTAAAACACAAACAGTTATTATTATTATGGTGTGTAAAATGCCTTTGTTGGCATTAAAATAATATTATCGTACTTTTATTAATAATTAATTAGGATTATTATTATTATTTGTGTGATATGCAATGTTTATATTTTCAACATGAAAAAGAAAAAGAGAAGGATGCATGATGAAATGACATGAACCAAAGATTCAGAATATCAATCGAAAAGTATTATTTCACTTTCCCATTTTATCTTTCTCTATAATATTTTCACATTGAGGACAATGCTTATATTAGGTATGAGGGGAGATAAACTGGAAAAGTTAAAGTTAAAAAGAAAATATTTTATAACATTTTATTGATCACATATAAGCAATCTGACTCTGGATTGATAACATTGCTAGCATATTTATACCACTAAAAATATTAGGAGGATTAGATTTTAAGCTATTGGGGCTATCTCTCATTGGATTACCTAATCGATGAATTTTTATCTTTAGCTTTATCAGTTAGGTCTTATTGTGAGCAATTGCAAAAATCTCATCCGTCGTTACGGCTGTGTATATATAGTTTTGTCACTTTTTCTGGAGCATTGATATCGATATGAAATTATATGAGTGTGCCGGTTATTTGTTAATTCTAGAACTTGTGCTTGAAATCTTTATGAGACCGCAGTAGGAATACGTTCGCGTGTTATAAACATTTTTGGGCATTAGAGTTGATAAAAATATAAATATAAGTAAACAATAAGTTTATTAAAAAAGATTTCTAATAAAATTATCTGAAATTTTATCTGTATGAATTGAGAAACGTGAATGTTGGTGTTGCTGTTTAAATGAAGTGCGAAGGTTGCAAACTTCTAAGTTCGTTTTAAGTAGTGTGCTTATCTTAAGTATGGGGGGAAAGCAAGTTTACCCCAAGATAAAGTAAATTGAGGCAAAAAATAAAGCCTTTGGTAAAAAAAAATGATGTGAAGAATAAGTCGAATGTATTATGAATAAGGTGAATTATGATTTTATTACAAACCTTTTTCAATAAATAATAAATAATATCACTAAATAAATTACCTCTTTTGATGTTTATGTTTGGTGCTTACGCCATGTCGGTGAAGTTTAGTTTTTTATACAAGCCTATGGTAATTTGAACATTTCATGACTGCGCGTATGAGTGACTTCCGTTTACTATCCATTTTACTAAATTGAGGGGGTGTGAAAAAGAAACTTATCTTAAAAAATTCGTAAGTTGCTTTATCGCGTTATCTATGCTTGTGATCATTAATTTGTTTTGTTAAAACGAAATACTTTCGCTTTGATTGCTTGAGGGCAAGCAATAAGCTAAGTATGAGGGGATTTGATAACGCTCCAAATATACATAAAATACCCCTCGAAAATACATTAAATATACGTGTTAACGCATGAAATATTGCAAAGTTTGCTTGTTTGTTGTGTAATATTCATATCAGGACCAAGAATGAAGCAAAGGACTAAACGTGCAAAAGAATCCCGTTAAATACACTAACGGTCGTTATATGAAGAATCTAGAAGAGAATTTAAAGAGGAGTTAATGAACAAAGCCAAAGTGCGACGCACAATTATTTTTGTGCGGCGTACTTCAAGACGAAGTAAATGCCATTTATTTAAACACCAAGTGCGGCGCATAATTTTCCTAGTGCGGCGCACTTCTCCTGCAGTTACTCCCAAGTCATAAATGATTGCAATGATTGTGCAACCTTTCACTCCCCAAATTTTAGCAACTGATGCACCATCCTCAAGTATAAATAGAGCACGTTTTTGGAGGAGAAAATCATCCCTTGAAGCATTCTTCTCATCTCATTCTTCATTCTTATCATCTATAGTAGTTAGGAAATTGTTGAAGTATAAACCTTATTCTTCATCACATTCTAGGTTTTAGTAGTAGAAAGTCCCATTTGATCTTAGAAGGTTGTGTTAAGAAGGTGTTATAGTGGTTATAATTGAATTTCCAGGTTGTTGGAATTATTGTTCGAAGGAAACTCTTGAGAATCAATATATTTTGCTATTGAGTTTGGTATAAACACGTTTCCCTTCTTTATTATTATGAATTCTAAATTGATCATGCTTGTTATGTGTTTTGAATTGATGAATATGGAGTAGTTTAACATGTTTGTTTGGGGATCATGAGGGAGTTATTGATTAAAACTTGGATAAAACTGTGAATTTTGAAAACTATCATATGATATTGATGTTTTTTACACTTGGACTTGATAAATCATCATTGTTCTTCATTCTAGTCATGGATATAGGTCGAAAGACTCAGGCTAAGTGCTTGATTTCAAAGTTGTCTGTCTATGAAAACTAGATGCTAGCCTTGTGAGGATTGGCTAATAAAATGATCATGAACCAAGGGTAAAAGGGTTTAATGCTTAACCTCATGTCTAACGAACTTGGTTAAAAAGTTCATATTCCTACTTTCCAAACTTGAATCGAACTTAAAGCATTTTTGTAATCAAAAGTAAAGACCGAAAGGATTTTTAATTATAATAAATAGACACCAGTTTTAGTTGTACTACTCCGTTCTTTAATCGATTATACTTTAATTCTTGAACCCGTTATCTATCCAAGTTTATACATATTTGCTCTTATACCCCAAACAACATCATTTTATATCTTGATGTACCTTGAAGTCTTTAGATCATGACAGTCTATAAGATTTACCCCTTTCGTAATATAATCGACTCTTTTTAGAATTACCAATCCGTAGATGGACCTGCATGGGTTTACATACAACCTAATACTAATAACGTGGGGTTTATACTTTACCCGTGTGTTAGTTAGAATCGGATAAAACTAGTATTATAAATTTAAAGCTTTAATAACACATCACGTACCAATAAATGTGTTGGTAGTAAAAATACATGAGTTTTGAATACTTTATACATTCCCATTTGCAATGAGCAAACTTCTTCCCAACGTACCCAAAGATAGAAAATTGACACAAGACTCAGGAAATACATACTTTACACTTTAAGAAACTAGCAACTGATAAATGGACTTAATCTAACAGGGTATGCTAAGGTGTAACGAAACAAACAGTTGGTGTAATTCCTAAAGGATTGGCTCTACAGGTTTTTCTAGGGGTATCTTACTCTTAAGATGAGAGTAAACAAATGGTTTATACAGGGATTTAACTAACCAGTGTAGTTAGTTAATAGAACAACATATAAAGGTTTTTTCCTAGAAATTTACCAATTTAAACAAGTTACTCCATCTAAATCTATAGTACTCATTATTGTGGTCTCGAATAGATATACCCAAGAAATACTTCTGGGCAGTAATTGTAATTAATATGTACCCATTGCTAGGTGCCGTCCTCCAAGTACACCTCGGGCAGTAATGAAAAGAATATGTATCATCGCTTGTGGTCCGCCTCCAAGAAACCCCCTGGCGCATTATAAAATAAGGTGACTCATACTGGATGACCACATGGCACAACCGCGAGCATAGTTTGAAGAATAATGTGCTCATACTTCTGAGAATGTCCTACTGGCACCCCGAGAATTTGAAATAACGGGTTTGTAAATGCGTATGTAAATCAATTTGTAACGAGTTATAAATGAACATGTAACAAGTTTGAATAACACGCATGTCTAAAGTGTGAATTTGTAAACAAGCATGTTCTACACCGCAAATAATATATGTAAAACAGTAAATCATGAGGCTATAAACTCGTGCCTTTAGAGTTGCAGACGCATTGGCAGAAGAATTGTACGCACATTGCACAACACCTAACAGAAACCGGAACGGCTGTGCGGACCAGAGGAGTTGCGGGTTATTCTTAACGGTTAGACCCACTAGCTTTTAGATAATGTATTTGGGGTTGTCTTTCGATGGCTGATAGCATTACGCGATCGTGTGATGAGAGAGAGTTTAGATCTCAAGTTGTTGATATGGTTTGGTGGATTGGTTAATACGATAAGTGCTGAAAAAGGTGAAGCAAAGTATGTAAGTGATTTGTCCGTATTATATTATCATGTATGAAAAATGGACTAAGTAATATAAATTCATTATGGTGATTATATAACATAAGACAAACAACGCAAAAGAAATTTATCGAGTATATAAATACTGTGCTAGTATTATATAGAACCACGCAAGAAAATATTGGAAACGCAAAATCATTCAACATGTTTCGGAAATTCGTCCAATTAAATTCAATAACGTTCTTGCATAAAGTGTAGACGCACGTCTGTAAGTTAGAATTAAAGTAAACGAATGATGTATTGTAAAATGCTTTTTATTAATAAGTTTATATTTTACATTCTAGTCGGGTAATTAATAAAATAATATTTTATTAAATTAGTATTTCGTTTCCTTGTGTGGTTGTAGCTAAAATTAGTTATGTCTCGTTTGTGTAAGTATAGACGTAGTTCTGTTTGATTTGTCGGGTATAGTGTATAATAACAAAATTAATAATCTTAAAACTATATAACTCGTCCTTTTATCGGGTTTCTAAAATAATAGAAATTATAGTGAAATTTACTAAGTATCGAATTTTATAGAAATTTCGACATGACCTATTCTGTTTGTAATAGAAGACGTTTATATTTTTACAAGAAACTCAATTGTTTGTTCTCTTCTTCAATTTTAGTAGACCCATGTTGCAATATTGCAGTCGCTGTCTTTAATTATACATTAGACGAAAAACCAAACAAATTGTAGGATCCCGTTAACACTTCATATAACACATATGATGCACGGATTTGTAACAAGAAATTAGAAAGAAAGATGGTGGTGTAGAGAGAGAAAGAAGAGAGAGAGATGAGAGAATTGAGAGAAAAGATATTTATTAAAATGAAAAGAGATATTTTTCTAAGTGAAAAATATCTATATATACCCCTACACATTTAATGTGACGCGCGGGATATTTAACTAGGACTCGGGCTCGGGTTTGCTTCCTGGATGTAAACCCGAAACATAAACAATTTTAGTTTTAAACTATCGAGCTTGATTCCCGATAATATTCTATTACAACATTAACTAATTAATTGAACGAGACTTAAATACATAATGAACGAACTTCCAGTTCGACTCAATATTTTGAGGCTAACAATCTCCCCCGAAGTGAGTTCAATGATGACACTCCTTCATGAGATAATGAGATTGCTTTTGTCGTTAAGCTCATGTGGTCTTGGTCTTTCTCTTTGTTATTGTTTGTAAACGTGTCTCCTTCATTGCTTTGCTGGTCTTTTACTTTTGCGCCTTTGTCATTGTCTTTTGTACGTCTGTGACATCTTGCGATTTATGACTTTGACCAACATGCTAATTTTATGAGCATCATCTTGTGAATAGCTTATTATGGCAGAGTTTGCAGAAGTCTTTGTCTTTAAATCTTGAGTCTTCTAGATAGTATGTTTAGTAGATTGAGCATTTGAATGCGGATTGGTTATAGATAATGAGTAAAAGTCTCGGTCACCCCGTATATTTTATTGTTTATATTAGTTTAATAGTTCTAATAGTTAATCCGTATTGACTTTCGGTTTTTAAGCCGGGTACTTATTACCCTGGTTATCTTTGTAAATACATTTATAAGACCTCTTCGCCAACTTTGGAGTAGAGTGCATGCTAGTCATTTACTTCTTATCATAGGAAGATAAACACATTTTTCTCTCTCTAGATATCTTCTCTTATGTGTTTCTGTCTCGTTCACTAGAAACTAGGCCAATCACAAGATATCATACCGTTGTTATGAATTAAACGATTCCTACTCAAGTGTGGTACCAGAGCTAGTTGGTCGTGATTGATACGTGTGGTTTAATTTTGTTGGTTAATACAAGATCAAATTTGTGGTTATTTTGGTGATGAAAGCAATACCCCAACGGTTGTCAAAGATTTATTTTTTAGTTTGTTGTGTTTGTTATCTTTTTCTTTCATTGTTTACATGTAAACAAGTTTTGTTGATTGACTTGTCCATAGGTGAGCTACACAACGCCAATTAGCTTCGAAAATCCAAGCTTAAAATAATGTGTTTGAATTTTCGAGGTGTTTGTTCTAGTGGCGGTTTGTGTTGTTGAGTTTAATGATGCCACAATGAAAGCAAACGCGTACAATACAAAAGGTACATTGCGGATTTATCGATGTCGTCAATGACTTGAAAACACAGGGTGTTATAGGTGGGTTGCTTTGTTTTTAAGGAATCACAAGGAAATACATGTTAATGTATGTTTTATCTTCATATGCCTACTTAGGACTACAAGTTATAGCTTAGATTCGTGGATAAAAAGCTTATTTGAGTTAATTTTGGTCAATTCGTCCTTGTGTTCTTCGTGGAGGGTTGATTAAAATATTAGTATTCTAGCCGTCGGTTTCACAAGATAGGAGACAAGATCCTGAATTTAAGGAATTGGTCAAAGGCGGTTTGATTATAATAATCAACTAAATTAGCGGCGATTTGCTTTTTAAGCCGGCGGTTTGCCTTGTATTGTGGCGGTTTGACAGGTCAAGGCGAGTTGAATATTATATTGAGCAAAAAGGAAACGTCACTCTGCCCAAAAATTCAATTTCCAGGGCGGTTTGATTATTTAAATACAAGGCGAGTTGTTCAATTCAGCAGCGGTTTGAATAAAATATTTAGACGGCGAGTTGCTTTAAGTCACGGCGGTTTGCTTAAGTTATTATAGGCAGCGGTTTAAGACAAAGGTCACGGCGGTTTGCTTATTCTAGATAGGCAGCGGTTTGCTACATTTAAGGAGGAGGTTTGCTTAATATCCCATACGCAGCGGTTTGATTAAAAAAAAAATTAAGTAATTTGTAATCTTTTTTCTATAGCCTTTTTAACTTATTTTTACATCAAATTCAAATTTTGGTAATAGGGTAAAAAAAAATTCGGTCGACACCTTTTTAGCGACACTTTTTGGCGGGAAAAATTAAGTAAAATATAATTTTTTCTTTAGCCTTTTTAGCTTATTTTTACACCAAATTTAGATTTTGGTAATAGGGTAAAAAAAAATTTCATAATCCAACTGCGCCAAATTTCAAACAAATCAACAAACCAAATACCACAACCAAGTACTTCAAAGATAATCAAACCACAACAAACAAACCTAAATCACAAACAATTA
>BQNB010182176.1:0-12523 GCA_026074375.1 Tanacetum coccineum | reverse complement strand
TCTTGGAAGAAAAACCTGCAGAAAAGCTTAAGAAAGCTAAGAAACCTGACAAGAAGTCTATTACTATACCAACAGCAGGTGTTGCCATCAGAGATACTCCTAGTGTGCCTATATCGAAGAAGAAAGTACATGCTAAGGGTGACAAAGGTAAAGGCATGGAATTACTCTTTAATGCAGCATTACTTGAAGCTGCTCAGGTAAAAGAAGCTCTCCAGAAAAGCAAGAAGGATTCTCACATGCTTCATGCAAGTGGCTCAGGTGATAGAGTTGGTTCCCAACCAAAGGTTCTTGATGAGTCACAAGACAAGACAACTGGTACAGATGAAGGATCTGGTACTAAACCAGGGGTTCCCGATGTATCCAAAGATCATTCTAAGAGTGAAAACGAATCTTAGGGAGATAGTGAAGATGACGATAACAATGATGATATGAGTAAAGGTGATGATAATGATGCTGATAGTGATGGTAAAAGTGATAATGATGCTAGTGATAATGAAATGACTGATTCAGATGAAGAGGAGAATCATAATCTTACTCTGAAAGATGGTGAAGAAGAAGCAACACAAGATGATGAGTACATATAAACTCCTGACTATTATGTACCTACTAATGAGGAAACAAATGATGATAACAGAGACTTTGATGAAGAAGAGTATGATTAACTGTATACGGATGTGGACGTGAAGTCGTTAGATGCAGAGCGTAAAAAAGAAGGAAAAGGTGATGTAGAGATGATTGATGCTGATAAGGATGTTTCTCAAGAAAGATCATATAAGCAAGTTGTAGATGATGCACATGTGACACTCACTACAACACAAAAGACTGAAGGTTCTATGCAAAGCTCTTCTGTTTCATCTGACTTTGCCAGTAAATTTCTCAACTTAGACAATGTTCCTCCAACTGACAATGAAGTCGCTTCAATGATGAATGTCAAGGTTCATCAAGAAGAATCAAGCACTCTAGCACCCCCTTTTCTTACTGTGCATGTAACAGCTAACCCGAAAACCTCTATTGTAGTTGCAACGACCGTTCCACCGATAATTTAGTCATTCTCTTCTATTCCACAAATGACAACACTAACTCCTATACCAACAACAGAACCAACGACCTCCTCAATTCCTGCACTTCCAGATTTTGCATCCTAATTCGGATTCGACCAAAGAGTTTCTGCCTTGAAACAAGAACTTTCTCAAGTCAAACAAGTTGATCATTCTGCACAAATCCTTGCACAAATTCCTACAATCGTGGATGAACACCTTAGTACAAGAATTGGATTTGCTATTCAAACAACTCTTCACTCTTACACGGCAGAATTTGAAAAGAAAGCTCAAGCTGAGAAAGAGAAATACATCCACATCCTTGAGAAATCGGTGAAAGAGATTATCAAATATGAAGTCAAAAGTCAACTTCCTTAGATTTTACCTAAGGAGATATCTGACTTTGCTACTCTTGTGATCCAAAGCACTATTAATGAATCACTTAAGAATGTTTTTTTGGCTAAATCTTCTTCTCAACCGCAATCGACATACGAGGCTGCAACATCTCTCACTGAGTTTGAATTGAAGAAGATCCTGTTAGACAAGTTGGAGAAAAGTAAATCGTATCGAGCTACTAAACAACACAGACACCTCTACGATGCACTGGTCAAATCTTATCAACTCGAGCAAGGATCTCTTTGACTCTTATGGTAAATCGTATTCTTTAAAGAGAGGCCGCGAAGACTAAGACAAAGATGAAGACCCTCCAGCTGGATCAACCAAGGGTTGAAGAAAAGAAGACAGAAGGAAGCTGAACCTAAAAAGGCCTCTAAATCCAAAAAGTCAATCTCCTCCAAAGGCACCAAGTCTCAGACGAAAACATCTGGCAAGTCTGTACAAGCAGAGGAACCAGTGTTTGAGACTACAGACACCGAGATGCCACAAGATCAAGGAGGTGACTTGGGTAACATTAAGGATCAACTCGAGGAAGCTTCTAAACATGATTGGTTCAAGAAACCAGAAAGGCCTCCAACTCCTGATCTCGATTGAAATGCTGGAAAACAAATTGATTTCAGACCTCCTTAGACTTGGACCAGCAGAATTGCACAAGCAGAGAAGCCTCCTCTTACCTTCAATAAGTTGATGAGCACTCCCATCGATTTCTCTGCATATGTATTGAATAATCTAAAGATTGAGAATTTGACGCAAGAATATCTGGTTGGACCAGCTTTCAATCTACTCAATGGAACATGCAAGAGTCAAGTGGAACTCGAGTATCACTTTGAAGAATGTTACAAACTGTTAATGATCGACTTGATTGGCATAATCCAGAAGGACATGAATATCCATTTGATCTTAGCAAGTCGCTACCATTAATTGAAGATCAAGGTCGTCAAGTAGTTCCTGCTAACTACTTCTTCAACAATGACCTCGAGTATCTAAAAGGTGGAAGCTTTAGCGGGAAATACATAACTTCTACAACAAAAACCAAGGCTGCTAAGTACAATAACATTGAAGGGATCAAAGACATGGTTCTAACGTTATGGAGTCCAGTAAAGGTAGCATATGACAAACATGTTGTCTGGGTAACTTCTCTCTGGGTAAAGGTAGCATACGCATGCCACTGGAAGTCCACACATGATGTTTACTCCAAAAAGAGAATTATTGCAGTAATGGTGTGCGGTTTTCGTAGGACTTCTACACGAGAAGTTTTACAACTCCCTAGTCAGTGCACCTAATCGTTGTAGTGTAGTATAGGCAAGACTCGGGTTGTTTATTGTTCACTCGGGGAATAGATTAGTGATATGTGTGAAAACACATATCAGTTTTATATCAAAAACGGCCCTAAAAGGACAAAATTGTGCTTAAAATGCTTGAATATTGCTTGTTTTGCCTTTGTGTATGTGTAGGTGCGGATAATGCAAATATCACAAGAAAACGGTCAAAACCGGACAAACACGGACACGGGAACGGATAAAGAGTGTTCAAGAGCTGGAAGTTTGCTATCAAAGGTCAAAAAGTCAACTCATGGTCAACCCTGGTCAACCACAAGAAGACAAATCTTTCAAAAATGCCAAAATGCCCTTAATGTTAAATCAAAATTCATAAAAAGCCCCTAAAACCCTAACATCGTTATCTTTTTATTAATAAAAGATAACGGTCGTTAAATTTCTTATAAAACCAAATACTTATACCTGTTAACTTGTCCCGGCCCAATTCCTTTTCTTTTTTATAAACCCAGGTCAAAGCCCACTTTACCCCGAATCAAACCCCCACCCAAACGGTTAAATAGGCGCCAAAACCCATTTACTATTCATCGTCCTTTCCATTTTACCCCGAGTCAAAATCAAAGGGCAAATGTAAATTGAGTACGAGGCCAAGCAATTCAAGTACCAAGGAATGATGTGGTAGAGTAATATGTCATCCAGGGCTCTCATTGGCTAAAACCCACAAGAATGACACGCGGCTATTGGAAAGAAACACACCAATCATTGGGATTTTATGCTAATTTACTCACAAAAGAAGCACAATGAGTTTGACACATGGAATGCCACGTTGGCAATCCGTGTGCTCCCTCATTTAATCCAACGGCTCAAATCAAGGATCCAATGATGAGCAAATATTCAAGGGACAAGATCAAATGGATAAGGAGCAGGCAAGAGACCTAGAAGCATCCTCTCAGGCTATAAAAAGCCCCTCACATTCACACATAAGGGGGAGTTTGTTTTTAGTGTTAAGTTTTAGATAATAATTTTAGCTTATCATGTAATTTTCAATTTTAATGTCATTTAAATACTTGTAACCTTTCTTTTATGTATTGTAATCCCGTTTTCATTAATTAAAGTTGTTTTTCATAGTTAAGTTTGTGTTTAAATCTGTCTTACTTAATGCAATATGGATTAAAAAGTTCAATAAGCTCTTAATAAGCTACTTAAGTTAGTCATATGCTCATTTAAGCTCAAATAGCTTAGATATGCTCATTCATACACAAATTCTCCCTCAAATGTACAACAGCTTAAACTTGGATGATGGACCAAACCTGGAAGGGTCCATAGACCTCAATGGCTTATTTTGAATAAGCCAGAGCTTGTAGACATAAGCTCTATTTGAGCATTAATCCCTGTTTAGCTGGGATTTCAGGTTCTGCATCAATTTACTTCTTCTGTCTTTAAATTTAGAGCTTAATTCTGTCTTTGTTTTCTATTTGTTTCATTTACTTATCTATTCGCTTATTTCTATCTTAGTTAGCTGATTAATGCTCCTTATAGTAGATTTATTCTTATTATAGTTTACTTTTAGTTTTAAATCTTTGTTTTCATATTCTGTCTTAAAAATCAATTAAAAAACCAAAAATAAGTAGCATTAGCTTATTGTTTGTTATTCTAGCTTATTTGATTGTTGTTATATGCTTATTAGGACTGTTAAATGCTTATTAATATCTGGTAACTTAGTTTTGTTCATTAGATTCAAATTTCATAAGCTTAAATGACTTCTCATAAAAATAAGGGGGTGTTTGGCTCAGCAGTACTAACCACAAGTTAGTACTGCTTGAGACCATTTGGTCTTTAGCTTTTGATTTTAATCTCTTAAATAAGTCTGTTAGAACAAGTTTTTTAGCTAGATTAGTTTCAAACAAGTTTTCATTAGTAGATTTAACATAAGTCTTAATCTGTCAAGTATCACTTGGATTATAAGCTTGAGTAAATTCTAGTGATTGTCTAAATCCTCCTTTGTTCTTTATTTGTTATCTCAAAAGTGTAGGAATCTGAGTCTTTGCCCTGCATTTTGTCTAAAATTTGAGTGGTTTCTATGCAAACTGCACCAGCAGTTTAAAAAGACAAATAACTGTTTTCATTTTTAATTTTCAGATGGTTAATTTGGTTTGTAGGTTTTGATATTTGGATTATAAACAGATTAGGGGTAGTAGTTAATCTGTTTCATAACTGTTTTAATATAAAGCTCTTTAGATTATCTGATTTTGCTCTTAAAAAGAGAAATTCTTCTTTTAATTTTCAAAGAGCAAAGTCATTGAATTCTGACTTTTGCTGTCTGTTTTCACAAGCTCTTCTCAATAAGTTCTTGTTGTTAAAAGTTCTTTTCAAAAGTTTTTTCTAGTAGACCTTAGGTCTAAGTTCAAATAGGTATGAGCTAGGTTTTCTCAAGTGTCCATTTGCATGCTAGAAAATAAGTTCAAAGTCCCTATGGGCCTGTTTGGGTAAACATTCCTTATCAAGTGCTTATTTGAGTTTTATAGCTTATTACTTGTAGGATTTGATTAATTTTTGCTTTATTTAGCTTATTAGGATAGAATCAAGTTGTCTGTAGCTTGTTTAGTTTAGTTATAGCTTATTTTAGCTTTTCATTAAAAATCTAAAAATATTAAGTCAGTAGCTATTAGCTTTTTTTCATTATGCTTTTTAGTTGCTTATCTGTTTTTCAAAATGAATTTGGTTTGCAATTTTAAGTAGCTTATTAGCTGTACTTTAAGTAGGTGATAAGCTTTTTGCTCCAAGGATCCATTTGTGTGCTTAATTTTAAGCTTGAAACTGCCCTTGTAGGCTGTTTGGTTTTCAGTTAGTGTTTAAGAGATTATTAGGATAATTTAGCTTATTGCTTTTGATTCTATGCTTATTTCTAAGTCAGGTTAGCTTATTAGGTTAGGTTTAGTGTAAAAGTAGCTTATTAAGTCTTAGGTTTAACTTATTTTATGTTTTCAAGTTCTTAAGTTTTATATAAAAGCTAAAAAAAGAAAGTTTAACATTTTTTTGTCTTTTAAGCTGATTTTCAGCTTATTTAGAGAATTTTGTAAAAAGTTTCTTTTATTAAAAGTGCTTATTTTCATAGTTTCTACAACTTTGTTTTTATAAGTTTTCAAAAATAAAAAAAAGGGAAGATGGAAATCGGGGGTGAGCAAGGCTCGAACCCCCGACCTCAACATCCTCAACCCTTATAAACGCCTCACACCACACACCTCTAACCATCATTCCCTGGGGTCTTTTTCATTCTAAGTTTACACAATTTATTATTTGTATACGTTTAGTCCCTTTTAGCTTAATAAGTTGTTTAAGCTTATTACACAGCTTTTTCGATAAGCTATGTAACCAAGCTTATTTTTCCTAGGATCTTATTAGTTCAAGCTATTTTCTATAATTTTTACAGAATTTTTATAATTAGTTTAGAATTTTTTATAATTAGGTTTAATTTTGGAAATTTAGGGTTTTTAATTACCGTTTAGGGTTCCCGTTTTGCGTTTTTAGTTAAAGATTAATTTCCCGTTATTTGTTTTCATGCTTAATTGTTATCATTTGCTTATTTTAATTGTTTTTTAATTCATAGAAATAGATAATCAAATCAATCTTTGTTACTAATTCAAATCATTGTCTGAACAACAAACGTGATCTCAATTTCATACATCGTTGGGGAATAACGACCCGGGAATCATACTTCCCGGTTAAAATACGTATAATATATATTTGTGAAGATTTTCCGTTCTACCTTTGTCCTCAAGGATAGTTTGATAATTTTCTATTATTTTATATTTTATTAATAAGTGTATAGATTTACTACGAATCAGGGAACATACGGTATATACGTACACAAACGCTTATGCCCTAAAATGCAACTTTATGAGGGAAATCATCTTTGTTCAATTCAAAATTATTGTCCGAACAACAAAGTGGTCTCAATTTTAAAATCGTGGGGAATAACGACAGGAATCATACTTCCCGGTTAATATACGTATAATATATATATTTGTGAGGATTTTCCATTTTACTTTGTCTCAAGGATAGTTGGTAATTTTTATTATTTTATTTTTATTATAGTGTATAGATTAATACGAAATCAACTTTTTGGCGTAGTTACCGGGGATTTGTAATTTAGATTCTCTCGGTTTGAATTTTGTCGATCTGTGATTGAGCGAACCTTTCATTTTCGAAAGTTACGCTATTTAAGAAAAAATCAACATATAAAAAAGATTAAAAATTATTTTTACTTTTCTTTTTAGTATAAGTAAAGTTAAAAACAAAAAGACCAAAAAAAATATTGCTCTTTCAATTATTTCGTTTCATTTGTGAATATAAAAATTTACAAAGGTTGGTAAAAAGAACACACAACAAAATATACTTCATTTGAGGATATTATCATATAAGTACCAAATCGAATTAAAGATTTAATAACTTGCTTTTTGTGTACTTGCGATATACGGCTCACCTTTTGAAAGTTAACACTTTTGAGAGTACCGTGACGCTTGTTGATTTATTAGGTTTTAAGTTATTGATCTGTTTTTTGTCCTTTACTAAAATATATTGTCTTAAAATAACACCCCAAAAATAATTTTCTCTCTTGTCCGGTTCTTTATCCATTTACTTCTTTTTCTTAATTATCGTTTGGAATTCTTTTTACGATTAAAGGCGTGTTCGTCTTGTAGATGTTGTATAATTAAAGGGTATTGTTGTGCACCGATCATTAACAAATTTCTATGATGTCCAAGTGTGGAACCGGTTGAAGGTCCAAATTATAGGCTGTACTCTTGGGCGAAAGAACTAAAGAAGTTTGGTTTAACAATTTGCTCTCGAAATGGAATTTACAAGGATTTAAACACTTACGAGTCATACATCAATGACGATACAACGTTGTTAATGCTCCTTGAGAGCCATTTCGTGTCTAACAGGACTTCCGGTGAAAATTTCTCGCCAAAGACCTCCACAATTTTAACCACCCTTATTGTTTCAAAGTGTGAGGATTGTTAGCGATAATCTTTTGTTAACGATTGTAATTGTAGTCTTGTGGAAAGTTGTTATTATGGTTACAATTGTCACCGTTATATTCCAATTATTCTAATCCAGATCATGCTCAATCAAACCTTGTGAGATCTACACAAATTTGCAAACGTTACAACAATGTCTTTTGGATACGTGCCAACAATGTGGTTGTAATGAATATAATGGAGTTTGTTTTTATTGTACTGTTGGAAATGGAACACAAATCAAATTTTCAACTCCGTACTCTTCGAACGATTCTCCAAATTTTGCAAACAAACCTCCACAACCCTAATAAGTGCTATACTCTTATGAGTTATGTGGGAACGATGCCCATCATGGCTATGATTGTCCACCTCAAGTCCCGTTTGTCTACAATCAGGACCCGTGTTCCAATCAAAACCTTGATTATTTTCCACAAACTTCACCGAGTTTTCCACATCAATGTCTTTGTTGTGAGAACTACGGGAGTCCTCATACGACTTTTCAGTGTCAACCGATGAGCCAAGATTTTTATAATTCTAATTCTTTTGGTTTTGACCAATTTCAACCCACGTAGTTTCCCAACAATCATCCTCCTCAAGAAACGAATAAAGAAACTTTGCAAGCTCGAGAAGACTTAATGAAAGCTATACAAGCCTTTTTAAAGGAGTATGATCATATACTTCCTAATGAAAAGTGCATGGCTTTATTGCTAGCTGAGGAGAGATTTCTTAAGATTAAGCAAACTATGGAAGAAGAGCAGAATCAACCTGAAGTTATACAAGATTTGCTTCTTAAGCTTCTGAATGATTTGCAAATTCTTAAAGGAATTCAACAAGAGAAGAAGGAGACGGCAGCTCAAAGTTTTACACCATATTGGAATTTTTCTATGATTGACGATGAAAAAGCTAAAGACAACTTTTTGAAAGATGTTTGCACCTTCTTAAGGAAGTTTAGTCGTATACCTTTTGGAGTAACACCAAAGGTTATATTGATAGCCTGGGAGAGATTTGGCAAAATTAAGGATGCTTTGACGGACAAGCATTATCATCAAGAGGATATTCAAGAATTAATGAGTAAACTCCTTTAAGATGTGCAAAATATTAGAGAAGAGCTATCTGAATATATTAATTGTCCAAGTTGGAATCGTCCTACTTTCTACGACAATATCGATGATGAGTATACTATTATATATAGCAAGCCTAAAGCAATTACACACGACTTACCGATCGAGGAGCCCGATAACTCTCTAAGTATGGGGGACGAGCATCTTAGCACTATTTCGGCAACGGAATTAGACGAATCAATAAAGACTAGTGTTGAGAACCTTGTCCCAATCCCAAGAGAGCTTAAGGGTATTTTCGACGATACGTGTGATGTACCCGTTGGTGAAGATTCTTCTACTTTTGACGCTTTGAGCGATCATTCTGAGATTTTATCCGATTCTAACAATGATGGTACTTCAAGTGATGACGATTCTTATGAGAACATCGAGTACGTTGAAGCATCACCTCTCAATTTGGAGATCATTAGCTTAGAGGAGGTGAATAAAGATCAAGAAGAGAAAGAGTTTGACTTAGAAGATATTTTTCAAATCCAAGACCTTATTCTTTAAGAGAAATTAGTGAATATCAGTCATCTTATTACTAATATCAAATCTTTGAAAGACAACCCTACTCCTGATCATGTGTTCAAGTCTTCTTTTTCATTTCCTATTCCTGTCACGGATAGTGATTCGTTCTTTGAGAAGTCCGATACTTCTTTTTTTTTTGATAACTCTTTACCTAAATTCGAGACTTTTAGCGATCATACAGAAGAGACGAGAAGTGGCAGTACTACTACTCATGCTAATAACTCTCTTCCCGAGTATGATTCGTTTCTTTTTGAGGTTGAGCCCGATCAAGGAAGGTTGATTAGCATTGTTATTTCTAATAATTCAAATGACCCTCTTTTGGAACTTCCTGAGTTTGAATCATTTCATTTTGATTCGTCATTTCCTCGTCCTTCTCCAGAACCACCGGATGTTGAGATTAGCTTAATTATTGAGACCGATGCACCCGTGATAAACAATTTTGATGAGCTTAATGAAGATGAATGTTTTGACCTAGGGGGAGATGAGATTAATGTTGAAATTGAAGATTCCTTCACATTTGTCCTTCAAACTTTTCTTCCGTTTCTCACCTACCCTGAGGTTTCTCCCCTACTTTCCTCCACCGAGAATGAGGACACCATTTTTGACCCCGGGCATCTCCACTTAGAGCCGGTGGCATCTCATCGGGATGGAACTTTCATGTGCTTAAATGTTTATCTAAACATTAATGAAAGATCGATTGAGATTTTCTCTTCCATTTACTTTCTCCAAGGACGAATGAATTCGGGGATCGAGTCAAGCTATGTGACTCGATTACCAAAAACAAAGCGCTTCGTGGGAGGCACCCCATGCTTATCCATTTTCTATTTTCTTTCTTATTTCTCTTGTGATTTGAGGAGGCTTGTACTTTTCTGATTCTTGTTGTGTTTATACTTGTGATTATTTACAGGATTGATCCAAAAATTTCTGAAGACTCTCGTGTTCGGTGTTTTGTCCCGGTCCACTCGAGCTTCCTAGCCTTTGCTTGCCATTAGTTTGGGGAAATCCGATATCCTAAAGATTATTATCGACTAACATTTATCTTTTAGCACACTTAATAAACGGCTAAAGATTTTTGTGATACTTTCTTCAGGCTTGAGTTATGCATTCGACCTTTTTGAGTTCTAGTATGGGGTTTTTAAGTCTTAGGCTAGGAAACATTGAGGACAATGTTTAATTTTAGTATGGGGTAGTATATCTTCGATATGATCTTACCTACTTTTACCCGTTGTTCTCACGTACCCCGTTTTCCCACCAAAATTTTCAAAAATATGAAAAAATTTAAAATTTTCAAAAATAAAATAAGTGTTTTTGTCACAATTTTGACTTTCCTGCTGGGTAGAATAAGAGTAAATTTTGACCCGATCGAGCGTGTTGAGCTCTAGCTTGTTCCTTAACTTTTAGGCTAAGCGTTCGCAAAAATTCGCGAAGAACGAAAAATGATAGAGTTAAGTATGAGTGGGATGCTTTGGAAATCTTAAGAGCTCATGTATGTAATATGTGGCTTTTTCTCCCATAAGCTCTTAACCAAATTAATATACGTGCTGTTTTTTGGAGACTAAACTTAAATCAACAATTTTTATGTAATATATAGCAAAAATTTTAGTCTTAGTTCAAACTTATACTTGAATTTTTCAAAAAGAAGTCTTTTCTATATAATAATAAAAATAAAAATAAAAAAATTGAAAAAATGATGATAAAATGATAATTTTTTTTAATAAATAATAAAAGCTGTGGGCTGATAAAAGTTTACTACCTCTTGCCGACTCACAACCAATGTGGTGGTCTCCTAAAGAAAGCTCATAGTAAGAATAAAAATCCGAGACTGATAAAAGTTTGCTGCATCTTTCCGGCTCACAACCGATGTTGCAGCCTTCTAAAAGGTCGAGGGTTACAATTGCATAAATGTTTAATATTAAGTTTAAATTAATTTCTTTTTGTTAAATTAAAATATGCTTTTGAACTTTGATTATTCTATTTTATAAGCTATGCATATACAGGAAACCTGAGAGTTTTTTGAAACCTAAGGTCCGTGAGTCCCAATACTAGTCTATGTGGGGTGTCAAAAGCCTGGTCACTTAGCCGCAAGGTTGGGATTTGCCGAGACGAAAGTCGCTACATGGGATGATCTAGCATTCAAACTCATTATTCTTGAGTAGAACGTGAAGCATAGTATTTTGCAAAAACGTTGATCCATGGTTGAAATTCAAAATAGCTCACTAACTTAAGATATAATAAGTATCGGGAGTAAAAAGTTCACAAGTTGCAAATATGAGTAGTGTTATCATCTTAACTGATATTTAACTATGATTTCGTTTTAAGCTTGGTTTGGAGCGAGTGAAAAGTCGGGGACGATGAATTTATCCTTTTTGGGGCATTCTCGGATCGAAATGCATCTTGTTCTATGATCCCTAACAGTTATGGAAATAACAAAAGTCGAAATATTCTAAGTTTATATATATAAAAAAAATAAAAAAAGATTTATAAAAATGGGAAAATAGGGTGTTTTAAAGCTTGTGATTTCTTAACTTTCTCCATGAAAGTCTTTGCTACTTTTCAAAGATTTAGTTTGGGGAAGTTTTGAGGTATTTGGTTTTAAAGCATATAATAATGCGTGAGGACACGTAATCGCTCAGTTTGGGGAATTTTGATATATGTGAAAACACATATCCATTTTATATCAAAAATGACTCATAAAAGACAAAATTATGCTTAAAATGCTTGTATATTGCTTGTTTTTTCGTTGTGATTGTGTAGGTATAGATAATGCAAATATCACAAGAAAACGGTCAAAAACGGACAAACACGGACACAAGAAAGGAAAGAGAGTACAAAAGCCGGGGATTTGATAGCAAGAAACGTCAAAAGTCATCTCCAGTCAACCCTTGGTCAACAAAAGTTAACTCACTAAATGACAAAACCTAAAAATACCTAAAACAGCCCCTCATTGTTAAACATATTTCACAAATAACCCTTAAAGCCCTAACAGTGTTAACTTTCTATTATAAAGAATTAACACTCGTTATCTTTCTATAATAAACCAAAACAAACCGTGGCCCATTTCTTTTAACCCAAAACCCAGCCCAAGTCAACACATTTTTACCCAGGTCAAACAAATTAAACTCACCCTTTGATAATTTTAAACGCGGGAAAGGTGGTTTTCACTGTTCAAC
>BQNB010182175.1:0-12523 GCA_026074375.1 Tanacetum coccineum | reverse complement strand
TTTTACCCAAATACGATTTACACAACTCACACACACATGAACACACCCGAATCCACCAAGAACACCATGAACCCTAGTTCATTAACCCCTCACTCCTACCCTAATTAACCATGGGGTTAACAACCCCCTCACACTCCTTAACCATCCCATCGCTTTCAATTAACCTTACCCCAATCCACCCTGGCAACATCTCACGATTCGATTGGGTGATGTGACGTGTGTGAGTGTACACACTCACATATCTAGCACATCAAGCCACATCATCGATCCGGGTTTATACACAATCTAATCCTACGGCTTACAAGGAGAGAGAAGGGATGAAGGGTCAAGATGAAGAAAAGAAGGATCGAGAAGAAGGATGGGAGCTAAAGTTTCGGGTATAAATACCCCCTCATTCCAGCACACGAGGAGATATATTTTTTTGGTGAATTTTTAGTTAATTTTTGTAATAGTTTAATTTTTTTCAATTCAGTTGTTAGTAGTTTTTTTTTATATGTAATTTCAATCTTATGATATTTCATTTCGAATTGTAAGCACTTAATTTCAGTTTTAATAAAAGTTTTATTTTATATAAATCGTGTCTTCATTTAAATTCTGTCGAAGAATGTGTTGAGTTTGTTATTTCTGTTATCGTGATGAAGACTTGATACCAAATTAGGAATTGGATGGCTGCTATGGTATCAAGGGGTGTTTTTAGATGCTGAGGGTCAGCTTATAGGTAGATTAGGTGTTGGTGATTTTGAGATTGGGCTTATGTGAATAAGCCATAAGCCCCACTTAGCTTATTGTTGTTCATGCTGGTGAATCTAAGGTACACCTTATTTTGTCTTACATTTGTTCTTTATCTTCTTCTTAATAAGCTGTTAATCTGTCTAGTTGTAGTTTAAATAAGTGTTTGGATTTGCTTATTTGAATAAGCTTATTTCATTTAGTAGTTTGAAATCTGTTAAGAGGATTGGAAGTGTTTGCTTAGTTTGTTTAAGGTAAAAGTTATAAGCTGATTAAGCTAGAAAAAAGCTTATCAGCCCTTTTAAGCTTATCTAGCTTATTGAGAATAAGTAGAAAATAAGTTTTTAAGATAAGTTGTCTTAGAGTCAAGTTAAATAAGCTGATTTAATCAAAATGGATGCTGTTTGTTAAAAGTTAGAAGTTGCAGGGGCCAATCTTGCTTGTTTTTAAGTTTTTGTTAGTTTAAAAGTTACTCAGTTAGTCCTTGCTAGTATCACCGTTAGTCCTTAGTTAATTACATAGATAGTCCTTCGTTAGTTTAATAGTTTAGTCTAGTTAGTCCCAAGTTAAGGGACTATATCTGCCAATAGATCAAACTTTGTGTTTTTTTTATAAAACTTTAATTTTCCCCGCCTACCCTCAGTTTTGATTTGTGTCACTTTCGGCCCATGTGTTTTAGTAAGCAAAATTTCAAGATGTAAACAACTTCTATAAATTGCAAAGTCAGCCCTTGAACTTTATAAAACAATGGAGTTTGGTTTTGGTTGACTGTGGTTTAGCTGCATTGACAGTAAAGGCTGAGCATGATCTCTCTGGCTTTCGGCTTTGAGTTCTTTAGCTTCTTGATCACTCATATATACCGTCTCAGTGTTCGTTTTTGAACTGATTTGTTTATGGCGTATAGTTTGACATATCCAAACCTTGACACAAAAAACTCAGATACAAGCATATTTTTGCCATTTTTGGTCCGTTTTGGGTTTATTTGGGTTATTTTAAGCATAAATAGATATGTGTATTCTACACTTATCACTTACCAGCGGAAAACCTACATTTTTGTCTTAACACTTGTTATTATTATTATTTATTTTTTATTTTTTTTAAAAAAAAAAACTTTAAAAACTGAAAATTTTAAAATTTTGCTATTTTTGTGGGAAAAACAGGTTCGTGAGACAAAACAATAAGCAAGCAACATCAAATCGAACAGATTCCTCACCCAAACTAAAACGAACATTGTCCTCAATGTTAAAGTCCGGAATCTACTGAAACTAGAGCCATTATGAGGTATGCAAAATAAACGTTAATCGATAAGATAAAGATATGGATCTCCCCCCACACTAAATTCACACAAAGGATGAGAAGCTCGAGTAGAACGGAAACAACACCGGACACGAAGAGGCTTACAAAGAATTTTTGGGAGAATCCTGCATAAATCACTAACAAAACATTCGAGATCGGAAGAGAAACAAGCCTCTCTCAACACAGCACATTAATAAGAAAATAGAAATGATAAGCATTGGGTGAACTCCCACAAGCGGCTTGTATCTGATTACCGAGTCGCAAGCTCGTCTCGATCCCCATGACTTCTATGTCGTAGGGAAAGTCTGGAGATCCTGGTATAACCAACGGTGGTGTATCCCCTTCCATAGTAGTGCTTTAAACGGTGGCAAAGTTACTTTGAAATTAGAACCAATCTGCATGAGATCAACTTGGGCATGTGCCATAAGGATAAACTTCATGATTGTGAAAGTCCCGGACCAACGGACTTGACTTTCCGTAGAAAATCTTTTAATCGGGAGTTGAAAAGAAAGGACATGATCACCAAACATGAAGATTCGGATTCTTTATTATGAATCGTGTAGCTATCTTTGTCTTCAACCTTGTACGATTAACGAATTCTCGTGAAGCTTGATCACGAAGTTCGCTTAGTTCATTAAAGCGGAGCTTTCGATGAATTTGGCCCGCGGTCTTTAAATCGAAGTTGGCATGCTTGAGGGCCCAATATGCTTTGTGTTCTAGCTCAACTGGTAAGTGACACGCTTTTCCATAAACTAACTTGTATGGAGTACATCCTATTGGAGTTTTATAAGCAGTTCTGAAAGCCCATAATGCATCATCTAGTTTGTCGGACCACGAGGCACGGTTTTCTCCTACCGTTCTCTCCAAAATTCTTTTGAGACCTCGATTCGTGACTTCAACTTGACCACTCGTTTGAGGATGGTAAGGAGTCGAAAGACGATGGGTGACACCATATTTAGGACATAACTTTAAATCAAATTTGTAGTTACAAATGGGTCCCACGATTTTTCCCCCGCTTATGATTTGCTCATTGGAGCACACGAATCACAGGAGAAAAGGATTTAAAGAACTTAACAACACCCTAGCATCGTTGGTAGGGAGAGCGCTTTTGCTTCATCCCACTTGGAAAGATAAATCAAACGCAACTAGAAATATTTGTTTTACCCCTTATAATGAACGGAAAAGGTCCATAAAATCAATACCCCATAAATCGAAAATCTCACAAACTTGTATTGTCATTTTGAGGGCAGCCTCAACACGTTGAAGATTTTGCCTTGTCTTTGACAAGCATCACAAGTAATTGACAAATTCGTAGGAATCGCTTATAAATGTTAGGTCCATAAAAAACCGGCCTCAAAAAACTTTCTTAGGCGGTAAAGTTGGCTCCGTATGTCCCCCGTGGGTTCCACTAAGACAAGCTTTGAGAATTTCGAAAGCTTCTTTGCCATCCACACACCTTCGGATTATTTGATCCGCACAAGTCTTGAAAAGAAAAGGGTCATCCCAAAAATAATGTTTTACATCTTTAAAGAACTTGTTTTTCTCTTGAGTTGACATTCCTTTTTTAATGAAATTTCCCGCTGTGGTAGGTTAGCAAAGTCGCGAACCACGGGTACTTTGGTCTTTGGACGTTAACAAATTTAAAGTCGCTAAAGGAAAAGTCCTCGGTATAATTCACTTTGGATCAAAAGTAAGTTTCGTTAAGGAATTTCAAGACCGAGAGGTGAACAGCGCACAGTTTTCAGCTCCCTTGGTATCGAAACTTTAAAATCCAAATTCTTGAAGAAGTAAGACCCCATCAAGCAAATCCATTGCTTTGGCGTCTTCTTGTAAGAGATATTTTAAAGCGGATTGTCCGTATAAACAACACTCTTGTTCATGATTAGATATGATCGAAAACTTCTCGAAAAGCTAGAACAACTGCAAGCATCTCCTTCTCGGATTAGTTTGTTTTGTTTCTGCTTCATTCATTTCTTGCTAGCTGTAATGAATTGGTCGAAATGCTTCTCAATTCTCTTTCCTAGAAACCGCACCTATTGCATAATCCACGTTGCATCGCAACATGATTTCAAAAGAGGTGTCCTCCAATTTGGAGCACTGAGAATTGAGCTTCGTCAACTTCTTTTTCAATGTTTGAAAATCTAGAAAACAATCTTCTGAAAAAATGAAAGGAGTGTTCTTTTCTAAGAGTTGATCATGGTCCGAGAGATTTAGAAATGTCCTATTGATAGAATCTTCGATAGAATCCGCATGCCCGATGAAAACTTCGAATTCCTTGACGGTTTGTTGGATGAGGTAGCTTTATAAATTACATCAACTTTGCTTATCGACTTCCAATTCCTTTCTAGGAGATGCTTATGTCCTAACTACACTGCTTCATTAAACCATGAAATGGGCCTATTCCAAATTTAGTGCTACAATTTTTGGTGTTCTACACACCTTTAAGCATTCGATCTAAATTTGTGGCAAGACACGAGGAAAAAGAATCTCCAAAAACTGCAAAATCGTACCATAAAAACTACAACGTTTTTTTCCTATCATATCGTAGAAAAAATAGCCATCATACGGAACGCTGAAAGTTCCGGGTGCATTGCACAAACGAATGGCATAACAGACATAACGCGAAAAGTTTCCGTATGGACACGTGAAAGTAGTTTTTTCTATGATCTTTAGGATCAATTGGGATTATGAAAATACCGCTGAAAAACCATCTAAAAAACAATAAAACTTGTTTGCCCAGGGCAAATCGTTCTAACAATATGGACCATGAATTGGTAACGTGGAAATGGTCTTTAAAAGTTTGCTTCGTTTAACTTACGATAATCATACAAACTCCCATCCCAGTGACTAATTCTTACTTGTAGCACAGATCATTTTCTTCATTTGTGACAGACGGTCATGACCACCTTTTTTAGGAAACAATGGACTGGACTAACCAAGGACTAATCCGAGATTTGATATTCAATCCCGCGTCAAAGAAGTATTTCTACTTCTTTCTCTTGATGACCTTTCATGGATTTTAGGGTTAAACCCTCCTTTGAGTGTTGGAACTGAAGGTTGTATACATCTTCTAAAAAGGATTTTGTGTGAGCAAAATTCTGGATCTATGGGCCTCGGATATCAGAAAGTTTTTTCCTAAGTCAATTGTCTGTTTTCGGTTTTTCAAAAACATTAATGAGTGAGGTCATTTCATCTAGGCTCAAATCTTGAAATTATGACTTGAAGCTTGTATTTCCTCTAATAACTGCATACTCGAAGATGCGGATGGTAACTTTTTCAGCTCGTGACTTCGGAATTCATCTTTTGGTTCATAAGAAACAGCATATTCACTGAGAATGTCTTTGGTTCGACAACATTGAGTGTTCATTTTGAATCCCGGTAAATAAGCTCCTTGGTTTGTTTGAGGTACATGGTTCAGCTGTTGAGAAAGATGCCCTGTCGAGAATGAAGATGTCACCCTCGGATCATGTACGTGCATTGAAAACTGGTGAACTGTTTCATCATCGATTGCTATAAAAGCATCGGCTTCCTCAAAGAGTAGAAAATCACTTTCATCAAAAGGAGTGAGTGTTGGAGATGAAGTAGAAACAATTGGATCGAAGTACGGAGAAGGATTGTTGTAAGCAACGGAATCGGAAAATCCAAGTACTTCTTGTGAGTACTCTTCACAAGTGACATCGATTAGATCAACCTTCTTCAATGATTCGAGATTGTTGTATGAAATGGAAGGTGCATCACCACATTTAAGGGTTAACGATTGATCATCATTCCTAAGAGTAATCTCTCCTTCGTAAACATCGATTAAAGCATGAGCCGGTCCTAGAGAAAGGTTCGCCAAGTATCAATGGTACTCGAGGATTCGGCTATAAAATCTAGAACTAATGAAATCGCGAAAAGTAGAACTTCCTACTTTGACAAAAACATTTTCTGCTAAACCGTAGGATTTGGAATTGTACCGGTCGGCTAATCTAAAACCATTTTTGTTTCTGTTAAGCCTGGAGAAGTTGAAGCTTTTTCCAGATGGGATAAAGGCATAAGATTGATACTAGCACCTAAATCGCAAGGGCTAAGTAACAATCAAACTCTGAAAAATCACAAAGAATGAGAAATCGACACGGTCACCTAGCTTTTCTGAAGCTATTAAGGACAACCCGCACTACAAACACTTACGACAATTTTCATACAAACGGTGTTTTGTTAACTCAATCAACTTGTCTTTTTTGTTTAACATCTTTGTTACACATCGGAGCAAACTTTTGGCAATGAATGTAAGCATTCGCGAAACTTAACTCAAGTGAAGATTACGGAAATTTCCATAAACTTAGAAGCTATGATATCATCCTTTTCACGAATCTTTTGTTTTTTGAGTCTCGATGGGTAAGGCAAATTAGGTTTGGCTTTGTTGGCAATGAAAGAAGGTTCTTCGGGTTGGTTTTTTTGTCTTTGGTTTGTTCAAGGATGCATGGAGGAAGTTTGGATGTCTTCGGTGCTTGGTAGCTCCCGTATCCCTTTGTTACCTCACTTTTCCTTTTCACCACCGGCGGTGGAATTGGAGGTCCATCGAATGAAACACCACTAAAAAAATAAGACAGTTTAATTGCCTTGGCATTCGATCCTTGGGTTTTGGAATGGATTGCTTTGGGTAAAGAAACTTTGAACTGAAGGTTTGTTTTGAATTGCCTAAAACATCAAAACCTTGTGCAAAGCTTGTTAACAAACTTGTAACATTTGCCATTTGATTTTTGTAAACCTGATTTTGATTTTGCAACATCTTCAATATTGCATCATGTTGCTTCGACGTAGCATTCAAAATCCGTTTTCAAACACTATTTGTTGGAGGTTGTAAGGTAAAAACTTGATTGGTTGGTTGTTGGTATGGTGGAGCTTATAAACTGGTTTTTGTTTTGTTTTGATGGTTTGGATTAAAGTTTCCTCCCTACGTTTTGTTGAAATTAGAATTGGTCCCTTGGATAACGTTTTGGTTTGATTTGGACAATCGTTATGAAACCTGGTGGTCTTAATTTGACTGGCCAAATTTTTGAAGGTGGATTATCTTTGGAGAAAATTTCCACGGCCTGCGGGTTTGTGTGAAAATGCTGGATATTGTCATGAAAAACGTTAAAATCGTTACCAACCTCGAGTCAAAGGAACAAAGGTGTAAAATGGTGATTAGATCCACAAGTACACATACTTCCTCAACTTAAGTGCTTTTGGATGGTGCAGAGCTAGGTAACAACTAAAGCTTTCATTCATTCCCATTTTTGTTTCATCTTGAAGTCAATCTTAACCTCGAGAGATAGTCGCTATGTTGTTTGCATATCGTAAGAATTATTAGAAGGTGAAGATTAAAAGAGAGCATCGAACTCACTCTTTGCATCCTTAGCACTACTTCTTGAGTAACAACCTGTTTGACTTGCTTTCAATAATCGCTAAACCTTACTTGAGGCAACGTGTCTAATAATTGCCACCGATGCTGCAAAGAATCTAAGGCATCTTGATCGTATTGAATTCAAAGAATTGGTAAAAAGTATCGAGTTGGTGAGTTTTCCGAAAAGCCATGGTGAGTGACATAGACGAAGGAGCCTTTTAAAACGTTTTCGCCATGCTTCGTTAAAGGCTTCGTTGGTTTTTGATAAACAAGTAAATGATTACCATTCCGATAGTAAGTTGGTTTTTGAAGGTGGGAAATATGGTTTAAGAATTTTGAAACACGTCGTCCGCCATTGATCATTGTATTAAGGAGGTCCATTTTAACCAATCTCGGGCTTCACCGTTATAGAAAAAAGGGAAAAGCAAAAGCTTAACCGAAAGTGTTCGGCTAACTTCTCTTGATGTCTAAATGTTGAAAGTGACCTTATTAAAAAATCGTAAAGGTGATTGTGGTGGGTCTTGTCTACCCGTAAACTTGTTACTTTGCACAAGATTGATTAAAGGTTGTTTTTGAGCTCAGAAATTGTTACACTGATGTGGTGGGAATAACAAATATCAGATCCTTCATAACCCTCGATAGTTCTTGTAACATTTGGCATCCGTTCGATAATTGTCGCCATTGGAACAAGACGTTTTTCACAATTGGTTCAACCGAAGATTTTGTTGTAGTCGACACTACGAGAATTTGCGAACGAGGGTCGCATAAAAAGAAACTAACATTAAAAACAAGACTTTACACCTAATATATATATATTATATATATATATATATATATATATATATATATATATATATATATATATATATATATATATATATATATATATATATATATATATATATATTTATGACAATGAATTTTAACGGTTATACGAAAGAGACTTAAACCAAATAATCAACTACTTTCCCGGTAGCATTCTTGAAAATTTCTTTCAAAGGTGAGGCCTACTTGGTAGAGACACAAAAGGCAAGTGTTTAAATCTCTGATTACGATCTGGTGAACAATTGCAAGTTCATCCGAAATTGAAATGGAAAATCTCAATAAAATATTATTTGTTGGTGGTTGATATACCAACTTTGTTTATTTTATTTTCTTTTTAAGGACAATTTTTATGTTTTTGATTTTTTCTATTTGTTTTTTTTCTTTACTTAAATTAAAAAGAAAAGGAAAATACATTTTTTGTTACTTTTTTATATTTTGATTTTTTTTTTTACTTTTTGAATTTTTATACAAGAATGAAACTTTCGAGGTGGACGAAGAGGATCATCAAACCAAATCACAAACAAAAACGTAGGAAACGTAGACACTAGACCCCGGGCAAAGAAGCGGCGCCATAAAACTGATTCGTAGTTTTTGTATCCTAAAATATACAATAAAATAAATAATCCCGATAGTAATTAAGAAGATTACCAGTTACCCTTGATAAAATTCACTCTCAAAAATATATATAATATAATATAAAATACGTATATTAAACCGGGTAAGTATGATCACCCGGGTCGTTTCCCCAATGACTAGTGAAATTGAAACCACGTTTTAAGTTCGGATCCTGATTTGAATGGAACAAAGATATTTTTGGAAAGGCTATTACTACTAATTAAAAAGCAACAAATAATGACAATTAAGCAAGTAAACAAATTTTAATCCTTAAAAATGTAAACTAAAGATTTTACTAGATAAAGAAAAAGTGCCGAAAATTGTTAAAAATAAAAGCCCTAATTTTTATCTTTTGAATAAAGTTTAATTAAACTAATGAAAAATTAAACCTAAATACTAATTAAAATTAATAAACTTAATTAAAAACTTAACTAAGGACTAATGGTGCAAAAACCTAAGAATCTAACGGGGCAACTAACAAACTAACGGAGGGACTAACTGAAACACAATTAAAATCGAAAAGTTACAATTCCTACCCTAAGATTATATCCCGACAACAAACTAAGTCCCGAATTAAGGTGAAATTTGAAAAGTGCTTATTATGAAAAACTCAAAGAAGCAAAGTTATAAAAGAAACTAAGGGGAACAAAATTAATAAAAGCTACTAGGGCTGAAAATCTCAAATAAGCTCAGGAAGAGCTTTCTTTACGGATTTACAGAAAGTGAGGTTTTTGAGCTTACTTCTACTTAAACGGCCATAAGATGCTCAAATTAAGCTTAATTCTAGAAAGAAAAAGTGATCTAAAAGCATATGAATGTCTTAGTCTCAATATGCAAAGAAATTAAAAGCTAAACTACTATTTGAGGCTACTAGAAATTGAACAGAAAAACAAACTCAGGATATAACAAAGAAACACAAACTATCAAATAACTAGAGAACTAAATAAGCTGAACTAGACATTGAATTTAAAAGAGCAACGTTAAACTACTTTATTATACCCATCTAAATAAACAATAAAATCCTAGACTTATAAGGTAATTTAAACAAATTTTTAATCTTTAAAGATTCAAGGTACTAGGTTTTTTGTATTATATATGGATTTTTCAAGTTTTTATGACTTTTGACAGCTAAATTAAACTAAGAAAATAAGCTAGAAATTGCAAATTAAGACTTAAATTGTATTAAGCTATATGAAAACTTAAATCCTACTGAATTTTATAAGCTAAATCCTAAAATTACTACTCTAAATTAAGCTGAGAACACAGCAGTACTAACTGAAGTTAGTACTGCTAGTGTAAAGTTCAGCAGTACTTTCAAGTGAAAGTACTGCTAGTGTAATTTAATTTTTAAGAGCAGATTTAAGCTATAAAATGAAAACTAAAACTGATTTTAAGATAAGCTATAACTAAATTTAATACTACTTGAATTTAAACTAAAATTTAAGCTAACAGTACTAACTTATGAAAACAGTACTAACTAGGAAGTTAGTACTGGTAGTGCAAAGGTTCAGCAGTACTAACTGAGGTTAGTACTGCTAGTGTAAAATCAAAAGTGCACTAAACCAAACACTACTTAACCATTATGACAGAATTGAGAAAAGCTGTTAAAGAGAAATCTAATGAACAAATACTAAATACCAGATAAAAACTAGCTTAAAACAAACTTAACAATCATGATTAAACAACTGAATAAGCAAAATTCTAAGATCTTAACTAATTAAACTAATGTTTTTGGATTTTATGAGTTTTTATGACAGAAATTGATAACTAAAGATCTATAACTACTTAAGCAAAAACAGATGAAAACACATAACTAAATAGCACTAGAAGAGATATTTTAAATAAGCAACTATAATAAGCAAATAAGCAATATTAAGCATATAAACTATAACTAAGCAATTTAAACTGAAATTATAGAAGAGTGAAAAGAGATACTTACTTGATCCTTTAGCTAAACAAAAGGAACCAATAAAGGCAGCTACAAGCTCCCTAGCTTATTAATAAGCTAGAGTATAAGTCCTTGGGATCTCTTCCAAGTTAAGATCCCCTTCCAAAAGCTCAATTACAATAAGATCCATGATAGATTAAACTGATTTAAGGTTTAGATAAGGTTAATACTGAATTCAATGAGCTCTATTTCAGCTTATAGACTGAAAGAACTTATTATGAGCTTTTTAGCTTATTGAGACAACACGATTTATTAAGAGAGCTTATGACTTTAAATGAGAACTTAGAAAATGAGATTTAAAACACTAAAGACTGAATTTCATTAATTAAAAAGGTTGATTACATTACTTGAAGAAGGAAAATTACATTTAAGAAAAGAGAATACGAATTTAAGCTACATAAAAACTAGATAAAAAAAAGAAGACTAAAAAGAGGATCCCCTATGTGTGTGAGAATGAGGCATATTTATAGTGTCAAGCTGAAGCTTCTAGGACCTCTTGCCTTGCTCTCCAAACTTTTAATCTCAACCAATCATTTCTTCAATCATTTGATCATCAATTGTAGCCGTTGGATTAATTTGTGGACACCTGAGGATTGCCAGGCTGGCATTCTTTGATGTGACGTTTGTGTTAGTTTTGTGAGTGAGTTTAGCACAAAACCCATCACAATTTGTGCTTCTTTCATTGTTTACGTGGCCTTTGAGCTTGAGCTAGGATAAGTATCCCCTTGATTAGACTAATTTGTCCTTGCATTTGTGCTTGAGCTTCCTTGAATTGACCAACGCACCCTTTAATTTCTATTTGCCCCTTGTTTTACCATGGTGGTGAAAACGGGGGAGACGATGAATAGTAAAAGAGGTTTCCCGCCTACTTTGGACAGTTAAAACTGTTGGAGTTTGGAAACTTTGCACAAGTGGCCCCTCTCTTTCTTTTCTCTTTTTCGAGTTATAAATAACTTTCGAGAGATGCAAGATTGGTCCTTGTGTTTTATTAAAAGGAGAAATGGGCTAAGATTGAGGCTTGGCTTCGGCTTTGCACTCTTCTGATTCTCGTGTCCGTGCTTGCTCGATTTTGACTGTTTTCTTATGATTTTTGACTTATCCGTACCTGCACACACAAAACACAAATACAAGCATATTTTTGCCATTTTTGGTCTGTTTTGGGTTTAATTGGGTCTTTTTAGGTACAAACTGATATGTGTATTTTACACTTATCAGTCTTACTTAAAGGTCTGGGGTTGTGAGGTACTTGTGAAGTGGGATACGCCTAACAAACTCCAACAAAGATCTGTTAAGTGTATCTTCATAGGATACCCAAAGGAAACAATGAGTTACTATTTTTACTTCCCACCTAAAAACAAAATAGTTGTTGCGAGGTATGCTGAGTTCTTTGAGAAAAATAGCATAACTCAAAAAGTCAGTGGGAGGGCCATAGATCTTGAAGAAATTCAAGATGAAGATACATCACCTTCTAAAATCACTAGCGAAATTCCTATGGAGGTTGAAGGTTTTGAACCACTTCGAGAGGAAGAGATTCTGATTCGTAGGTCTGAAAGGACACGTCGAGCTCCAGATCGTTTATGTCTAAATGTAGAAGTAGAGGAGCATAGTATAGGGGATTTTAATGAACCCACTAGCTATAAAGCCGCGATGTTAGATTCTGAATCTAATAAGTAGGTCAATGCTATGAATACAAAAATACAATCCATGATGGACAATATGGTATGGGTCCTATTCGATCTTCC
>BQNB010182173.1:301-12523 GCA_026074375.1 Tanacetum coccineum | reverse complement strand
CACTCTACCAGTACGAACTACATACCTACTAGTAGTAACTATCTATTACAATATTCCTAACAATGTTTTTGGCGGTGTTATTTATATATATTTTATCATTTCTCATGAACTTTTGATACTTAATAGCATGAATTATGTGCAGGTTCGCTTGAAATCATCCGGAGCTCAAATGAAACAAAGTTCAAATGTTTACGCATAATAGAAAGCAAGATTGAGAAAAAAGAAAAGACCCAAAGCTGAAAAAGACCAAAGTACGCCTCACTCACTCTTTGTACGCTGCACTTTCCTTCGAATCCAAGAATTAAAGACTATTTAATGAAGACTGCATTTAGTCACCAAGTACGCCGCATAATATTTCTTTTGCACCACACATCCTATAAAAACTATGAAAAAGAATTAAATGGAATTAAAAGATCTCACATTTACCCTCTAAGTGTGCCGCACAAATAACTTTGTGCATATCACTTCGACCCAAAATCAACATATAAATAGAGACGAATTTTCACTCTAAAAAATATCTTCAATTCACTCAACATTCCTTCAATCATCATTCCATCATCATTCCCAAATCTCGCCTCCATAAACACCACAAACACTTGAAAATTGAAGATCAAACAACAAAGAACGAAGAAGAACTTCATAATATTTGGTAGAATAAAGGTTGTACTACGATTCTATACTTGTTACGGGTAGAATTTTGATCCATATTCTTACCCGAATATAGTATGTTTCTTGTTTATTTATTTGCTTTTGTTATGAACTTCATAGCCATAAGAGGCTAGATCTCTCATGACTACTCGGTGAAAATAATATAATGAATAAGCGTTTGGTATAATTACGATCTTGTTAATCTTAAGCTTATATTAAAGTCCTATCGTGTCCAATCTTATAAACTTTGATTATCAACTTTGATTATTTACTCACACCGGTATAGGTCGAAAGACCCGTTGTGAACTATATATTTTTAAAGATTTTTCTTTGATCTTTATCGTCTGTGACAAGAAATCCACATATGTTATTTGATAAACAAAAATAGATTTGATATAATAGTAACTGGATTATTTGAGTGACACGTTTTTTAACACCCCCAAATTTACACGCAGCGGAACCAACTAATTGGGTGTTAATTCATGGCACAAAATCATAAGAATATAAAGAATGATTCGAAAAGAGACGTGTTAAAACATTAGTTCCATTCTTATCAAAATACCAAAGTTGTCCAGAAGATCGTCACCAAAATAACATAAGTTTTGAAAGACAACAACATAAAAGTTTTTGGAGAATGGAACATAAAACATATTTCATAAAATTTAGCGCAACGTTCCTCCCGTCCATTCCAAGCCATCAACCCTGATTACCTGAGATAAAACATGCTAAAAATGTCAACGAAAACGTTGAGTGATTTCATAGAGTTTATATGAATATAAAAAGATTAGAACATAAGTATTATAATCATCGAGTAACTTGTTGTACACCAAGTTATTAGCTACTAATGCAATAAGCTAGTGACACTGACACATTTAGACCATAAATCGAGCATAATAATAATATTTAACAATTGCCACCTTAGTTCGGTACATTGCCACATACTATGTAAACCTCTCATACATTATGTTCCGTTTTGCCTTGGTGTCTCAGCCATGGATTCATACCCTCGGGACCGGGTTGTTAAGGCCCAAAGATCTATTATGTACTTTTTTTTAGCCATTCTTACCCCTTTTAGGTAAAATAGATGGTTTATGAAATTGGGGTCTTTTGGCAATAGGTACTCATGCATTTAATCATTTTATCGGGTCCAGCATACCAAAAACTACTTGTGTTCATTTTATAAAACTAGCATGTATCTCCCTTGTGGGGTTTAATAAAACATTTAAATTGGTAAAGGCGAGGTTGTGAACTCACCGTAAGAGCAAATAGATCAGAAGTAAGACGAGTCTTCAGATGAGCAAGAAATACTTCTAAGCACCACATAGAAGATGCGACGCGACTTAGTATAATAAAGAAATCAATACGTAAAAATAAATCACATGATCCCGAGATATGTTTCCAAGATATACATGGCATTGCATTACGACTTAATCAAAGTGTTATTACTCATAACTTTATGTCTAACCTGATATTATACACAATAAAACACCTTCTAAGTTTCATCTCCTAACTCACGTTTAACCAATGTGTATCTATATGTTTTAGATTTGAAGTCAAGACGTAAAATTTTAGTTTCTGAATTTAACCCGATTTCTTGTTCCTCTAATTCCTAATTCGTAAATGCTAAAAATATGAGGTTTTCGCCTCCAAAAATAATTTTGAGTATATTTTCTAGAAATGTAATCCCCATATTTCAAAAAGTTTCAAAATTATGTGAAAAGACTCATTTACCCGTGCCTATCCAAACCAGAATATTTCCAAAATTTTAACCACTTACGAAAACGGCCATAAATCCTAATCTATGATAGCTATTAAGGTGAATCCAATTAGAGGTGTTAGATAAATGAGTCTACTACTGAGATAAACATTTTATTCCCACAGTTTAGTGTAAAAACCTAGAGTTTAACTCCTTTTCCAGGCGATGTTCCAGAATTGACTAGTTTTCGTAAATCGGCCATATTTCTCTCATCTGGAGGAGATATGGCCCTATGCAATTAGCCACATGAAGCTTAGACATATATCTACATAGCCATGTAGTTTAAAAGTAGTCTCCAAGCCAAAAATTATTTGTCATAACCCCTTTTTGCTACTGATTTAAAATAGTCCTGATAATCCTACTTCTAACCCCATAAAAACTCACTCCACCTACTAATTATCCACATGCAATGCCATATCAAATCTCATAAACATATCCTATTCTCAAAAACTCTTACTTATGTTCATATATCAAAATTAAAACAACTGTCAAGACATGCATGCATCTTCTTAAAGAGTATAAAACCAAACACACTGCATAAACTAAGATTAATTAACTCAAATGGGTTTGGAAAATCACTTACTAACACCAAATAGAAAACCAACAAAGAATTCAATGATCCTTCCACCTTCTTCTTTTCTTGTTTAGCTGTAAACCTAAAAGAGACAAATCAAACTCAAACCCTAACTTTTTGTAACCCAAAACCTTGCAATATTGCTTACATACAAACCCTTAATGCTTTAATTTTACCAAAATCAATAAATCCCTAGAAAATTGAAATCTTTAAAATCATGAACTTGAGAGAAAGTCTTGCATGATTGTTTTCTTTTGGTTATAAGTGTTTAGGATTAAGGTGGAAGTGGTTTGGGATTAATAGAAAGTGATTTAAGAATCAAGATTGGAGGTTTTTGGTGGTTTTGAGATGGGGGTCGATGAACAGTGAGGAGATGGAGGAAAAGGGAATGTTTTTTGTTAACTGTGTGTTTCTATAAAAGATTTTGACTAAGATTATGACTATATTTATAGGAGATTTATTAGGGACAAGTAAACCTTGTATTTTCCATAAAAAAAATTATATTGGGGCGTTTGTTTTCAGCTTAGAACCGGCCCTCCTATATGGGTGGGCTGGGTTTGGAGTATTATTTTCACTCCATGCTAAAAATTGTATTTCTTGTTTTAAGGCCAATTACCTTATTTAACTCGTTACTATTTGTAAAAAACACTATTTTGACGCATGGTTTCGACCCCCCACCAACCCCCCCTCCTAACATTAATAAAAGTCAGAAAATTATTAAAATAAATTAAATAGCTCTCCATATAAAAATATGGCATTCGATGATTTTTCGATCGATAAAACGGATAAACTCCAATTGTGGGATTCACGAAAGTTTTAAAATTTACGATTATCATAAAAATTGGCTAAAATAATAAAATCAATTCTATAAAATTTAGAAATTAAATATAAGCTCGGGATAAAATAGTGACCTTAAATACGGGGTTTTACATCCCCCCTCCTTACGGGAGCGCCATCCCGGTGCTCTATTCCTCCTACTTGCCTTCTTCTTGTTTGGGAAAAGATGCGGATACTTGCTCTTGAAGAAATCTTCTCATTCCTATGTGAACTCTGGGCCTCGCCGCGAGTTCCAAAAAACCTTAACTATGGGAATATGGATTTGTTTAAGTTGCTTCACCTCACGATCCATGATTTCTACTGGTTCTTTTATAAAGTGCAATTTGTGATCAAGCTGAATTCCTTCAAGCGGGATAATCAAGTTTTTGTCCGCTAAGCATCTCTTGAGGTTGGAAACATGAAAGGTATTGTAAATCCAACAGAGTTCATCAGGTAACTCCAACTTATACGCCACGGGGCCAATTCTATCAATGATTTTAAATAGCCTCACATACCGAGGACTCAGCTTACCGCATTTACCAAATCGAATGATGCCCTTCCAAGGAGATACCTTTAACATAACCATGTCTCCCACATTAAATTCCAATGGTTTACGTCTAACGTCCGTATAACTCTTTTGACGACTACGAGCAGTCAGTAGGCGGTTCTTGATTTGTACAATCTTTTCTTTCATTTCTCGGATCAGCTTCGGCCCTATGAGTTGAGTATCTCCAACCTCACTCCAACAAATAGGCGATCTATACTTCTACCCATAAAGTGCTTCGAACGGTGTCGCCTTGATGCTCGCATGGTAACTATTATTATAAGAAAACTCGACTAAAGGCAAATGTCGATCCCAACTACTAGCGAAGTCAATTACACATGCTCGCAACATATCTTCTAAAGTGTAATTTTTTATTTTTTATCATTCTTAACTCTGACTATCCATATCTTATGGTGGTATTAAGCCTATGGCTCATATTTACATTGGTACCCAAGGCCTTTTGAAGCGATCTCCAAAACCCAGATGCAAAGCGACTATCTCGATCCGATATAATTGACACAGGGACTCCATGCCTTTAAACAATCTCCTTCAAATATAGATGAGTGGTTCTCCATGCTACCGGTCTTCTTCATCAATAAAAAGTGAGCCGACTTAGTCAACCGATCAACGATAACCTATATCGAGTCGTAGCTACTCGGGGTCCTTGGAAGTCTCGTAACGAAATCCATGGTGATCTTTTCCCACATCCATTCAGGGATTTCAGTTTGTTGAAGGAGTCCTGACGGTTTATGATGTTCAGTCTTCACTTTGGCACACGTCAAGCATTTACTAACATAGGTGGCGATCTCAGATTTCATGTTCGGCCACCAATAAAGCTTCTTTAAATCTTGATACATTTTATTAGAACCAGGGTGAATTGAATACTTCGACTTATGCAACTCGTGCATGATTAGGTCTCTTAATCCCCCGAACAATGGTAACCATACACGCTTATCAAAATACCTGATCCCATCAGAGTAAATTTCAAATATTGGCTTCAACAATCTTCCTAGGTTCTCAATCTTTAAATTCTCTTTCTTCATTGCTTTTGTTTGAGCCTGGAGTATCATCTCAGATAAGTCTATGTAACCCGACATAACCAAAGCTCTAAGCCTCAGTGGTTTTTTCCTTTCCTTTCTGCTCAGGGCATCAGCCACTATATTGGCTTTACCGGGATGATAGCGAATCTTACAATCATATTCGCTCAAGAGTTCAATCCATCAACGCTGCCTCATATTGAGCTCTTTTTGGTCCAAGATATATTGCAGACTTTTGTTGTCTATCTACACAAAATACTTTTTCCCGTACATATAATGTCTCCAAATTCGAAGAGCAAAAACCACAGCACCCAACTCTAAATTGTGGGTCGTATAGTTTTCTTCATGCTTCTTTAATTGTCGTAAGGCATATGCGATCACCTTCTCTTGTTGCATCAAAACTCCTCCAAAACCTTTGATTAAGGCGTCGCAGTATACCATAAAATCTTCCGTCCCTTCAGGCAACACTAAAATAGGCGCACTGCACAGTTTCTGCTTTAACATTTGGAATGCATCTTCTTCTTCTTCACCCCATTCGTACTTTTTGTTTTTTTGCGTTAGCTTGGTAAGTGGTTTTGTAATCAAGGAAAATCCCTCAATGAATCTTCGATAATACCCAGCTAAACCCAAAAATTGTCTTACTTCGGTTGGCATTGAAGGCGCGACCCAATTTTTAATGGCTTAATTTTTGAGGGATCAACGTGAATGCCTTTGCTATCGATCATGTGACCGAGAAATTTCACAGAATCTAACCAAATGTTCTTTCTTGAGTAATCCTAAGATAATCTTCAAATGTTCTTCATGCTCCTCCTTGATCTTGGAGTATATGAGTATATCATCGATAAACACAATTACAAATTTGTCAAGGTACAGTTTGCACACTTGATTCATCAAATCCATGAATACCGCAGGAGCATTGGTTAACCCAAACGACATTACTTGAAATTCATAATGACCATACCGGGTACAGAATGCGGTGATTAGAATATCCTCTTCTCTAATACGGAGTTGATGATAACCCGATCACAGATCAATTTTTGAGTACACACACGAGCCTTGAAGTTGATCAAATAGTTCGTCAATACTCGAGAGTGGATATCAGTTCTTGACCGTCAACTTGTTTAGCTCACGGTAATTGATGCACATATAGAAAGACACATCCTTCTTCTTAACAATCAACACTAGAGCTCCCCAAGGCAATGAGCTCGGGCGAATGAATCATTTCTATGACAACTGCTTTAATTTATCAGACAACTCCTTCATCTCCGAAGGTGCAAAACAGTAAGGTGCGTGTGCGACAGGTACGGCTCCTGGCACAAGTTCTATTCTGAACCCAACTTGACAAGGTGGTGGAAGTCCCGGTAGATCATCATGAAACACCTCTAGGAAGTCAAGAATTACAAGCACATCTTCTAGCCGTCTCTCTGTTGGTTCTTTCTCTGTTACTTGGGCCAAGAACTACTGACATCCCCTTTCTTTAATCAAGCACGCCACTATTACCCTTCACTACCAACATCTTATTCTTAAACGGTATGTGCACAACCTTCTTACCATAAAAAATCACATCATCACGCTCGACTAACCAATCCATTCCAATAATAACATGAAGGCACCAAGTTCTATGGGCATAAGGTTGATATAAAACAAATGATTAACTAGATTCAAGGTGCAACCTCTTAAAACTGTATTTGTACTAACTATCTTTCCATCAGCCAATTCAACCTCATAACTAGTATTTAGTCTTACCGGTTTTATATTCAAATTAAATGATTAAAACCTAGTTTTAAACGATACTACTTGTATATACCAGTTTCAAACAATAAACGGGCATAACAGTGTTAACGCAAAAAAACATACCAGTAAAAACATTTAGTCCTTGGACATGATAAGCATTTCTGATTGCATACCATCTACGTAGCTTACCACCTCTCTAATTTGTTTAGGCTTTAGACACTGATTTTGAGTAGGTTTTTATCTCAAACTTATCTGTCTTGATTGGTTGCGTGTTCGTACTAGTAGCCACGGTCCTTTTTCTACAGTCATTTTTGCTATGACCCCTCTTTCCACATCGGTTGCACTTTGGCGGGCATTGTCCAAAGTGACACAATCCACAACGGTTATAATTTGGAGCTGGTTCTCCCTAATCAACACCGTCATTGTGGGTAGCTGTCATAGCCCTTGCACTGCCTTGTCTTTTGTTATTATATTGATTGTGACGCTTGCTGTCAAGGTAGTTGGCTCGGTTGTTATTGTGGTAGTTGTTGTTGCGATTGTTATTGCTACCACAACCTTGGTTGTTGTTGCTTTCCCACTTTCTTTTGTTGCTCTCAGCAACTCTTTCAGCCTTGTCTTGAATTTTCTGCTCCATTAAAGTGTGAGCCATACGAACAGCATCATTAAGTACCGCGGGCTTAGAGGAAGTTGTTTCCCCCTTGATATTCTCAGGTAAACCCTTAATGTAAAGCTCGACTTTATTCCTTTCACTCAGGACTGCTTCAGGACATAATAGTGCCAACTTATTAAACCGTTGAGTGTAAGCAATGATATTAGTTATCTTCATCTTTAAGGCTCTGTAACTATTCGCAACCTTTGTATCTTCTTCACTAGGACAAAATTTTCCGACATCATAATTTTATATAGCCACGATTTCCGTTAGCAACAGTGAGTCCCAGTGTAGCGACTTGGGTATTCTACCATGTCAAGGCCCGGCCTTGGAGGGCGGCAGCGGAAAATTTCACCTTACTCCTTTCAGCACACTCACTAATCCCAAACATTTTTAGTTTTACTCAAAACAACGGAACACATTCTTACAGACTTCATTACTATGATATTGGGTAGGACCACACTTCATGAAACCATCAAATGTACATTATCGAACGGGTGGTGCCCCACCTTGGCCACCACTATCCACCGGATTTGCAGCAACATTAGTATTATTTCTAGTAGAACGATATGTAGCTAATACATCAGCCACCTTGTAAGCAACTAACTTCTAAATTGCAGCAGCCAACATTCCCTTGGGAGGCATGATTCTATCAAACACAAAGAAAATCGGTGAGTATTCATATCATAGTATAACTACAACATGTACAAATAACTTGGTCACAATCATGAATTAGTAACCAGATCATACAAGGAGTCACAACACATTAAGTAAAGATCAAAAGTAGTCGTTAGTCATTCATCAAAAGATTCAGTACATGGTTGTATTGTTTATAAATTATGACACATGTCATTACAATCATAGATACTAATTCTACTAACCGATAGACTAGTTTAGTGATTACAAAAACAAAATAAAGAAACTAAAAGTGATACTAAGCTACTGGGGTTACGTGGGGATCCACGTGGCTCAGAGGGCTATGAGTCCGTAGGTCCAGTGGTGTCATCACCATCATCATCTCTGGCAGCAATAGCAGCATCCCTAACCATGACATAAGGGTCATCCGAATGTGGTGCAAATGCAAGGTGAATAGGAGGCTCAGAAGGCTCCTCCTAAAATCACAAACCCTTAGGTATTCTCTCCGTAACCCAAGCCTCCCAATGGCTCAAACGCTTAGCTCGGCGACACTGCTTCTTAAGCTTATTATATGATTACTCAGGCCCTCTACAAACTTCATCATTTTGGAGTAGTTAGAGCTATTATCTCTTACCACCGCATCTAAGGCTGTAATGTCGCACTCATGGCGGTTCATACGAAGATCATCCTTTTTGAACTTCTTTGCCATTCTGACCTTAGTGTTGTACCTATTGAACATTTGCCTATCCAATCTCTTCACTCCTCTATGAACACTCTCTAAATTACACCTCATCGGACCAAGTGCATGAACCCAGCTGTTACCAGCAAGAAGAGCCCTAGTAGATGAGCTCTCTCCAACATGAAAGTTACCGCCGAACTAAATAACAAAAGATACCGGCTCATCATTAGCATCAACAATAGGAACTACATGTGGTGAACTGGGACTCCTCAACAAATGTATAAGGTGGTCGGTTGAGGGGATCAGCCTCCTTATATGGATTAATGACCTCGGTATCATCCTTATCATCATATCCACCATTCTCTTCATCATCCTCATCTACTTCATCTACTCTTCATTATCATCACCTACCCCATCTTCCTCGAACTCATCATCATCATCTTCAATCAACCACCCATTTATATTTCCTTCAGGTTAAGGTAGTGGGTGCAATGCAAATCCATCCATATTGTTTGGTTCAGGTACAAGTTGCTCAATGGGTTCTTCTTCTAGGTCTTCATTTGGGTCCTCTTCTTCGTCTTCTTCCATGTCATCATCACCAACATAACCTTCGGGTTGAGCGGGTGCATGATGGAGAATATTAGGAGCGGGTTCCGTGTGAACCGGCTCATCTTTAAGCAAATCTGCAACATGGTTGGGAGGAGGTAAATCCGCCTTGATAATCTAAAATCACGCAAAATAAATATATATAAGGTCACTATATACATAAGATTTATGCAATATATGGATGAATGAAAATGTATTAAAATGAGTATAATGATTTAATTATGATTTATTTAAACGAGTAAATAAATGCAAAATCTTTAATATAAAGCTTAATAATCCATATATATCTCGATATGTATCATAGTATTTATTTAATAAATACTTAACAATAATGCACCCGAAGCGTGCATAAATACTAGAATAGGAGTTTCAAGTATGACTTGAACGAAAACTACGAGGAACCTTTGCGCGCAAAAATAAGAAAATAAAGTTATAGTTTAGGTTTTTGAAAAATAACCTAGTTCTCTATAACTTTTGGCTCTTGATACCAATCTTTAAGACCCCCTAATTTACAGGCAGCGAAACCAACTAATTGGGTGTTAATTCATGGCACAAAATCATAAGAATAAAAAGAATGACTCAAAAAGAGACGTTTTAGAATTACTCGAAAAGAGAGGTTTTAAAACATTAGTTCCATTCTTTTCAAAATACCAAAGTTGTCCACTAGATCGTCACCAAAATAACATAAGTTTTGAAAGACAATAACATAAAAGTTTTTGGAGAATGGAACATAAAACATATTTCATAAAATTTAGCGCAACGTTCCTCCCATCCATTCCAAGCCATCAACCCTGATTGCCTGAGATAAAACATGCTAAAAATGTCAATGAAAACGTTGAGTGAATTCATAGAGTTTATATGAATATAAAAAGATTAGAACACAAGTATTATAATCGTCGAGTAACTTGTTGTACACCAAGTTATTAGCTACTAATGCAATGAGCTCGTGACACCTACCACATTTCAGGACCATAAATCGTGCATAATAATAATATTCAACATTTGCCCCCATTAGTTCGGTACATTGCCACATACCTACTGAAATCTCAATACAATATGTCCGTTGAGTGGGTGTCCACGCCATGGATTCATACCCCGGACCGGGTTGTCAAGCCCATAGATCTATTAATTGTACTAGCGTTTACCCATCATAGGTAATTAACGGTTTATGAAATTGGGGTCTTTTGGCAATAGGTACTCATGCATTTAATCATTTTATCGGGTCCAGCATACCAAAAACTACTTGTGTTCATTTTATAAAACTAGCATGTATCTCCCTTGCGGGGTTTTATAAAACATTTTAATTTGTAAAGGTGAGGCTATGAACTCACCGTAAGAGAAAATAGATCAGAAGTAAGACGAGTCTTCAGATGAGCAAGAAATACTTCTAAGCACCACATAGAAGATGCGACGCGACTTAATATAATAAAGAAATTAATACGTAAAAATAAATCACATGATCATGAGATATGTTTCCAAGATATACATGGCATTGCATTACGACTTAATCAAAGTGTTCTTACTCCTAACTTGACATCTAACCTGAGATTATACACAATAAAACACCTTCTAAGTTTCATCTCCTAACTCACGTTTAACCAATGTGTATCTATATGTTTTAGATTTCAAGTCAAGATGTAAAATTTTAGTTTTTGAATTTAACCCGACTTCATGATCCTCTAATTCCTAACCTGTAAATGCTAAAAGTATGAGGTTTTCGCCTCTAAAAATCATTTTGAGTATATTTTCAAGATATGTAAGCCCTATATTTCAAAAAGTTACAGAACTATGTGAAAAGACTCATTTACCCGTGCCTATCCAAACCAGAATATTTCCATAATTTTAACCCTTTACGAAAATGGCCATAAATCCTAATCTATGATAGCTATAAAGGTGAATCCAAATGGAGGTGTTAGCTTAATGAGTCTACTACTGAGATTACATTTTATTCGCACACTTTAGTGTAAAAACCTAGAGTTTAACTCCTTTTCCAAGCGATGTTCTAGAATTGACTAGTTTTCGTAAATCGGCCATATGTCGCTCATCCGGTGGAGATATGGCCCTATCTAATTAGCCACATGAAGCTTAGACATATATCTACCTATCCATGTAATTTAACAGTAGGCTCCAAGCCAAAAATTATTCTTCATAACCCCTTTTTGCTACTGATTTAAAACAGTCCCTATAATCCTACTTCTAACCCCATCAAAACTCATTCCAATCACTAATTATCTACATGCAATGCCATATCAAATCTCATAAACATATCCCATACATCAAAACTCATACTTATGATCAAATCAAAATTAAACAAATCAAGACCATGCATGCTCTTAAAGAGTAAAACCAAACACATGAACTAAACATAAGATTAAATTAACAGAAAAGGGTTTGAAAATCACTTACTAACACAATAGAAACCAACAAACAAATCAAGATCCTTTCCTTCCTTCTTTTCTTGTTTAGCCGAAACCTAAAAGAGACAAATCAAACTCAAACCCTAACTTTTTGTAACCCAAAACCTTGCAATATTGCTTACATAC
>BQNB010182170.1:2394-12523 GCA_026074375.1 Tanacetum coccineum | reverse complement strand
GCTGCCGAGGAGTGAATTAATTAAACCTTATTCTTATTAGTATTTCTAACCATTAATTAGTTTAGTTCAGTGTAATATAATTATTCAAAATTATGTTTGTATTTATTCGCATTGTGTGTTTAAATTGTTTATTTAAATTCCCGTATTTAATTATTTTTTAATAGTATTCTGTACTGACTGATCACCTCATACGCCGTATCCACTAGTTGGATACGCCGTATCCACTAGTTGGATACGACGTATCAAACCTTCTTCTCAGGACAGCGTATTGAGTTTTACAGTCTAAACGGCGTATCTGTTCTCCAACAATACGACGTATTCCATAAACTCAATACGGTGTACTGACATTCAACAGACCCGTACGGCGTATTCAGACTAATTAAATCCGGTGTATATGTCAACTGATACAGTAGCAGACCAAAAATCCACTTGTTTCGATTCTATTTCTCTCATCAGGACATATCCTACTGATTTGTTGTCATTTATTTCATGTAGTGCATGACAAGAAGTTCTACAAAGGAACTACTCTCACCCTTTGAAAACCCAGAACAAAATTTTCGCTCAATAAGGAGGCTTTTCGATACACCAAGTCTCGTAGAATTGAATTCACCTGAGTTCGATCACAGTTTTGACATCAAGGAACAATCAGAGGAAGAAGTAAGAGAAACAATGACGGAAACAATGGAGCAGTATATGAGCAAAACCCGAGGAGATTACGAGCCGAGCGTTACTAGGCCCACGATCAACCAAGACACCCACTTTGAACTGAAGGGGCAATTTCTCAAAGAAATTTGTGACAATACTTTTAGTGGTTCAGAATGTTAGGATTAAAAGCTTCTTAATGCTGTTTGGAAGTAAGTACTGCTAAAGTTAGAGTTACTACTGCTAGTATATATTACTACTGCTAATGGAAGTTAAGACTGCTCAGAGACTTAGAAGAAATACTACTAAGTAGTTAATACTGCTAATATAAAAGTTATTACTATTAGTGTAACTTAGTACTGCTAGTGTATGATTAGTACTGCTTGAGTAAAGTTATAACTGTTAGCATAAAGTTAGTACTGCTAGTGTAACTTAGTACTGCTGATGAAGAATAAAGAAAATATTCTAAGTAGTTACTACTACTTGTACATAGTTAGTGCTGCTGGAATAAAATTTAATGCTATTACTTACAACTGTTGAAGGATTACAACTGCTAGAAGAGTTTCTACTGTCAGAATGATAAAGACAAAAGAAAGGATTAAGATGAAGATTGTTTATCAAGATTACTTACGGGATAAGTATGAGATATTTTTTTAAAAGATATGTATAAGTTATTTGTTTAGAAGATCATGATAACATAGGAAAATATTGTAAGCCTGTTAGGACTCCTTGGTGTATAAAAGGAGGTCCTAGGGTATAGAGTTAAGAGTACCAAACATTCATACACATTCATACGTTTTGATATATAGCTTCAAGGTTGTAAACCCTAGTACTACACAGAGTACTCGTATTATTGATAATAATATTGGAGCTTTTTAGTAATATCATTGTTCATACATTGTTCATACAATTTACTGTTTTATTAATATTCTTTTAAGTATTAAAGAGTAGATTTCGCATACTCTTTAGTATTCATAAAGTTTCTACCATAGTTGTTTTGGATTTATCTAAAGTAACTTAACCTTTACAAGCTAAGGAATCGATCTTAAGTTGGGATCAACAAGTGGTATCAGAGCATGTGTTCTAAAACTTTGATCTAGAAGAAACTAACAAAGAGAACTCTTTACTCACAAGGAAGAGATGGATCTAGAAACTGCACAAACCACTACTACTACAAAGTTGCCCATTCTCAAACAGGGTGAATATGATATGTGGAGGCTAAGGATTGAGCAATACTTTCAAGTACAAGACTATGCTCTATGGGATGTCATAGAGAATGGAAACTCATTCAAACCAGTACCTCAAACAACAACAAATGCTGATGGTTCCTCAACTTCACTAATACCAGGTCCTGTCACTACTGAAGAAAAGGTTCAAAACAAGAATGATGTGAAGGCAAGAAGTATGTTACTGATGGCACTTCCTAATGAACATCTAATGACATTTAATCAATACAAGGATGCTAAGACCTTGTTTGCTGCTATACAAACAAGATTTGGTGGTAATGAAGCCACAAAGAAGACTCAGAAGACTCTTCTGAAGCAAATGTATGAGAACTTTAGTGCTCCAAGCACAGAGTCTCTTGACTCTATTTTTAACAGAATTCAGAAGATTGTAAGTCAGTTGGCTATCCTAGGTGAAAATATTTCATAAGAAGATCTCAATTTGAAATTTTTGAGAAGTCTGCCTTCTGAGTAGAATACTCATGTTGTGGTCTGGAGGAATAAACCCGATCTAGACACAATGAGCTTTTATGATCTCTATAACAATTTCAAGGTTGTTGAACAAGAGGTTAAAAGAACTACAAGTTTAAGTTCAAGTTCTTAGAATATGGCTTTTGTGTCATCCCCTAGCAGTACTAATGAAGTTAATACTGCTTATGGAGTTAGTATTGCTAACACTCAAGTTAGCCCTGCTAGCACTCAAGTTAGCACTGCTAGTACTCAAGTTAGTACTGCTAACTTAAGTGATGACACTGTTTATGCATTTTTGGCCAGTCAACCAAACGGGTCTCAACTTGTATATGAGGACCTTGAACAAATCTATGAATATGACATAGAAGAGATGGACTTGAAGTAGCAGTTAGCATTGCTGAGCATAAGGACAAGAAGGTTTTTTCAGAAAACTGGTAGAAAGATCACTATCAATGGGAGTGAGGATCAACCAGTAAACACTTCAATGCTTATGATTTTTCTTTTTCATCAATACTATATATGACTGTATGGCATCATATGCCCCCAAAATATTGTTAAGAGCGTGTAACTTTCCAATCAGAATTATAGCATAACTAAACTCTAAAATGATCTATACACACATCATTGTTCAAAATCAAACGCGCTCTGTTGCCATATCGGACGATTGCTAGCAGAAGAAATCGTAAAACAAACATAGTAGGAACATAAAGCCTACCAGCAGGAACCATAAACTACCTGCAATCAGCAGAAACATAATGAAACCAACAAGAACCAAGTGACCAGTAGGAATTTTGTATGACCAGAATTAACTCGATAATGACCAGTACTAACCTTCGAATTCGAACAGTACTAAAAATCAAAGGCAACATTAACTTTCCATACCTCATGCTATCGTCGTCCAACAGCAGTAGCATATTATATGGGAGTAAAATCCAATCCCTAAAACTTAGGAATTTTAGCAGATACACATTCAACCACGACTTATAGCATCCATAATATCTTCCATAATTCACTCATCCATAACTTCTTCCAATAAAAAAGAATTTCTCTTTGGCAGTATGCGAACAAAAGGCACTCCAACATTAATAGCCAAATTCAGAGATTAATATTCGAACCAAATTCGTAGGCCCAAAACACATGACATACGAACACCTTGAATTGATTGGATTTGATAACGTGCCCCACCATATTCGCACACTTTTATTGACAAACGAATAAAACATTCAACCACATAAAATATTTGCCAACCAGATTCACAACCAATCTTGAATATTAATTTATCGCCCCACCGTGTACACGCATAAGCAATTCATAATTCTTTTTCAATAATAGCATGGCAGAATCTCAAACAATCTTTGACCAATAAATTCAAACGTGTACCTTTTGTAATCCAACAGTAAGAAGAATAAATCGTGTACACATTAATTCTTCAAACTCGTCTTCCATGTATTGTTCGGTGTCCTTTTTGTGTCACATGATCACGAATCAATAATGCTTTAATTATAAGAAAGATCTGATCACAGCGGCTTGAATTCACGAACACCAAATTAGGGTTTTGTAGAAAACCTTAGTTTCATCAATTTCCTTTATTAATTATAAACAGAAAATAAACATGATTAAAAACCTTGAGACCCTAGATATCAAGAGCCACCCGCTCTGATACCACATGTAGATCCACGATCTAGCTCATCTAGGATATCATAACTATGATCAATATATGCAGCGGAATATTAAGAACATGATCATAATTAAGCACAAGGTTTTACCAAACATAACTATATTAATTAACTACTAATAAGCTACTAAACCTAGGCGCCTTATAGGACATGACGCCTAGAGAACACACACACCTTTGGTTTACATTGTATCTGAATGAATGAATAAACCTAGGTGCCTACACCATCTTATATATAGAGGGGACTAGGGTTTACAAGCCCAAACCCTAGCTTAACTAATAAGTAACTAAATAATACTAATAAGTCCCTATTGTTTCTTCTTTCTTCATTTCTGCTCATAGGTTTTGTAATCATCAAATTTGTAATTCCTAACAGACGTGAAGGCAAGAAGTATGTTACTGATGGCACTTCCTAATGAACATCTAATGACATTTAATCAGTACAAGGATGCTAAGACTTTGTTTGTTCTATACAAACAAAGATTTGGTGATAATGAAGTCATAAAAAAAAGACTCAAAAGATATTCTGGAAGCAAAATGTATAAGAACTTAGTGCTTTAAGCACAAAGTCTCTGCCTGACGTCTTTTTTTAACAGCTTTAGAAGATTGTAAGGTTAATAATTTACTGCTATTCCTGGGTGAAATATTTCACAAGAAGATCTCAATTAAAAATTTTTGAGAAGTCTGCCTTTGAGTAGAATACTCCATTGTTGTGGTCTAGAGAAAATAAACTAATTCTAGACGCATGAGATTTGATGATTTCTACAACAATTTCAAGATTGTTGAACAAGAGGTTAAAGGAACTACAAGCTCAAGCTCAAGCTCAAGTTATCAGAATATGGCTTTTGTGTCATCTCCTAGCAGTACTAATAAAGTTAATACTGCTAATGGAGTTAGTACTGCTAACACTCAAGTTAGCCCTGCTAGCACTCAAGTTAGCACTACTAGTACTCAAGTTAGTACTGCTAACTTAAGTGATGACACTGTTTATGCATTTTTGGGAATCAGTCAACAATGGTCTCAACTTGTATATGAGGACCTTGAACAAATCCATGAAAATGACATAGAAGAAATGGATTTAAAGTGGCAGTTAGCATTGCTGAGCATGAGGACAAGAAGGTTTTTCCAGAAAACTGATAGAAAGATCACTATCAATGAGAGTGACACAGTTGGATATGACAAGTCCAAGGTGGAGTGTTTTAACTTCCACAAGATAGGATACTTTGTAAGGGAATGCAAAGGACCTAGTCAATTTCATATGAACCTAAGATAGCGAAGAAAAAAAGGAATCAGGTCAGCTCTAGAAGGATTTAAATGTGGAATAAATTTCTTTCCAAAGCTCATGGTGGATAATTGATGGAGAATCAACACCTCATCTGGGGTTTGATGTTCCGGTAGGTTTGTGTTTTAGTGGTGCGTTAGTTGTGGTTGGTTAGGGGTTGGGATTTTGACCTAAGAGATTATATGGTAGATGATGGAATAATGTCCCCTACAAACATGGCTCTTATGACTTTTTAGACTCTGAGGTACTTATGACAAATCTTGATCAAAAATTTTCTAAAAAGCTTTTTAAAACTATTTAAAACTTAACTTGATGATTAAAATTATGAGTTTAAACAAATCTGAGTTTCAATTTTTTAGCCAATTATAAAAAGAGGGTTAACATATGTAAGGAAGAGCTATTTGTCTTTTACAAAAAGAATGAGGTTATTTTTTGTGAGCAAACTTAGTATGTTCTTAAAAAAGATTATCTCATATAAAGATCAGAAAATTAGCATGGCTTAAATAGGAGTTAGAAAGCTTTTATGTAAGAAAAAGAATGGCAGTCAACTTAAAATGAAAATTTTGATAATGCTGTAAGAGTCTATACCAAATTTTTAGGGAGTCAGATACCTAAAAAAAGTAGAAAGGGTGTGGGGTTTGTAAGCTATAATGCTGTTCCACCTCCCCCTACAGGGTTATTTTCACCCCTAAAGTTTGATTTGTCCAACTCTGGCCTAGAGGAGTTCCAACAACATGAGTTTGAAGGATATGGACCTAAGACTAGTAAGAGTTTTAGTGAAGATACTTTTAATGAGGTTAGGGAATCTCATGATACTCCATTGATTGAGGAGTTGGTGTCAGATGATAAGTTAGAGAAGAAAACTATTTTTCCTACTGTTGCTAAGATATAATTTGTTAGACCTAAACAAAAAAAAAACTAGTTAGGAAACCAGTTAAGTATGCTGAAATGTACTGGTCACAAAGTCATAAGGGTAATCTAAGTATATTGGAAATTACATGATAGATGTCCCTAACTTTAGGTATGTTACTTTGTGATGTTCATTTATAGCGGGGGGGGCGGTGGGTATGGTGTTGGACTTGTGCAAGGCTAAAGGCTTGGTCACTGCTTTGGGTATATTGGGTGGTTTAGTGGAGATGGAGATAGGGTTTTGGTCATTTTGTTGCGACTTTTTGACTCTCAAGGGGGCGCAAAGGTTATGGGGTTAGGCACTAAGGCTTTGTTTATCTTTATACTGGCATAAAAATCTGTTTTTTAATAATGCTCAGCCTTAAATACTAATAAGTGTATTAGTGCTGTCCAAGTCTTATTTTTCTAAATCAGCACTATCAAATGTAAAGTGGCCTATCAAATAAGAACATCATTAAACTAACAAAAATTTTAGCTAAAATCTTAATACTGCTAAGGGAAAAAATTTTATACTGTAGCAACAATCATAAAATAACCATACCTCCCCCCCCCCCCCCCCCCCCCCCTTCAAGCCCCCCGCCACCATCAACATTAGTTCATCACTCACTCAATAATAGGGTGGGGGGGGGGGGGGGGGGGGGGGGGGGGGGGGGGGGGGGGGGGGGGGGGGGGGTGGGGGGGGGGGGGGGGGGGGGGGGGGGGGGGGGGGGGGGGGGGGGGGGGGGGGGGGGGGGGGGGGGGGGGGGGGGGGGGGGGGGGGGGGGGGGGGGGGGGGGGGGGGGTGGGGGGGGGGGGGTGGGGGGGTGGGGGGGGGGGGGGGGGGGGGGGGGGGGGGGGGGGGGGGGGGGGGGGGGGGGGGGGGGGGGGGGGGTGGGTGGGGGGGGGGGTAAGCCTAGTAAGAGTGTTTGTGAAGATACTTCTAATGAGGTTAGGGAATCTCTTGATGCCCCATTGATTAAGGAGTTGGTGTCAGATGAGAAGAAAAATGTTTCTCTTACTGTTGTTAAGATAGAATTTGTTAGACCTAAACAACAAGAAAAATCAGTTAGGAAACCAGTTAAGTATGCGGAAATATATAGGTCACAAAGTCCTAGGGGAAATCAAATAAACTTGAATAATCAGAAGTCCTAACAGCTAGGAAGTGACTTTGTGATGTATAATAAAGCTTGTTTTGTCTGTGGAAGATTTGACCATGTACAGGCTAACTGTAATTACCATCAAAGGGAAAGGGTGGTATCTGGGAATACTTTTACAAGAGTGAATTACAATTATTCTGCTAAAAAGACTCACCCTAGTGCTCACAGGAACATGGTTCCAAGAGCAGTTTTAATAAAAACTGGCATAAGATCACTTAATACTACTAGGCCTGTTAATACTGCTCATCCCAAAACTACAGTTTATAGTGCTAGACCAATGTCACATTTTTCTAAATTAGCACAATCAACTATAAAGAGGCCCTATCAAATAATAACAGCATTAGCGAACAAAAATTCTAGCCAAAAAGTTAATACTGCTAAGGGAAAATTTTATACTGCTAGGCCAAAAGTAGTTAATATTGTTAGGCCAAATTCAGTAGTAGTTAATGCTGTGAGGGCAAATCAGGTTAATGTTGTTAAGGACTCAACATGTTGGGTTTGGAGACCTACCAAACTTAGTAGTGCATCAATTACTTTAAAGAGACATAATTATATTGATGCACGAGGCAGATCCAAGTTAGTGATTGCTTGGGTCCCCAAAGAAAACTAATTTCCTTATTTTTATGTGCAAGGTCATCCACAAAAAGAATATCAAGGCTATGTTGATAGTAGATGCTTAAGGAACATGACAGGGAACATGTTCTATCTCTCAGACTTCAAGGAATTTGATGGAGGATATGTTACCTTTGGGGGAGGAGCCAAAGGAGGAAAAATTACTGGTAAAGGAACTCTTAAAACTAGTAAGCTTGATTTTGAGGATGTGTACTTTGTCAAGGAGTTATAGTTTAACCTTTTTAGTGTTTCATAGATGTGTGACAAAAAGAACAGTGTTCTTTTTACTGACACTGGATGTTTTGTTCTGTCTCCTGACTTTAAGTTAGCTGATGAAAGTCAGGTTTTACTTAAAGTTCCTAGAAAGAACAATATGTACAGTGTTGATATGAAGAATATTGTTCCTAAAGAGAGTTTAACTTGTCTTGTTGCAAAGGCCACACTTGATGAATCAATGCTATGGCATAGGAGGCTAGGTCATGTAAATTTTAAAACTATTAATAAACTTGTTAAGGAAAATCTTGTGAGAGGTTTACCTACAAAACATTTTGAAAATGACCAAACTTGTGTTGCTTGCCTTAAGGGAAAGCAACACAAAGCCTCTTGTAAGTCCAAGATTCAGAACTCTATTACTCAGCCTTTATTCATGTTGCATATGGACTTGTTTGGTCCAACTTTTGTGAGCAGCTTAATGAATAAGAAATATTGTCTAGTTGTCACTGATGATTATAGCAGATTTACTTGGGTTTTCTTTCTAGCAACTAAGGATGAAACTAGTGGCATTCTTAAGAGCTTTATAACTGAGATAGAAAATCTAGTTGATAAGAAAGTAAAGATAATCAGATGTGACAATGGAACAGAGTTCAAGAATAGAGTTATGAGTGAGTTTTATGAACAGAAAGGCATTAAGAGGGAATTTAGTGTAGCTAGAACTCCTCAGCAAAATGGTGTTGCTGAGAGGAGAAATAGGACACTAATTGAGGCTGCTAGAACCATGTTAGCTGACTCTAAGTTACCTACTACATTTTGGGCTGAAGCAGTTAATACTGCTTGCTATGTGCAGAATAGGGTATTAGTAGTTAAGCCTCATAACAAGACCCCTTATGAACTGTTTAGAGGTAGAACCCCTGCTCTAAGCTTCATGAAACCATTTAGGTGTCATGTTACCATTCTTAATACCTTAGATTATTTGGGCAAGTTTGATGGAAAGTCATATGAAGGATTCTTTGTTGGATACTCATTAAGTAGTAAGGTTAATACTGTTTGGGCCTTGGGGTATTACTACTGCTTGGGATCTAACAAAGGTTAGTACTGCTTGCGGCTAAGTCGACTATGAGTATGGTGCTTTACTAACACTAAAAAGTGTCACAAAAAGAATGGGAGGAAGGAGAATGAAGAATTAGTGATACATTAGTGACAGATTAGTGACACTTAAAGTGTTGCTAAAAGCTATGGGAGGAAGGAGAATGCAGATTAGTGATGTCTTAGTGACTGTTTTGTGACAAATAAAGTGTTGCTAAGCATGGAAGGAAGGAGTAAGTTAGTAATGCTTGTTAAATTTTTAGTACTGCTTCCTTCAAAAGTTTATACTACTTGAAGTTTTTACTATTGCTTGGCTTTCATAGTTACAACTGTTACCTTTTACTGATATCAGACAGAGACGAGTTTTGGTTATCGGTTGGTTTGGAGATATTGGACAACACACACAGGAAGAAAGTTTTTGGTTTTGGTTTCTACTGTTTGGAACAGGTTATGATTTTAAATGTTCTTAAAAGGTTAAAGGCTCGTATTTATTGGAAGAATTGATTACGGAGATGATTGTTTATGGATTATTTGAAGACGAAGTGGAAATTCTTAGGTACGTATTCTTATCATATCTTAAAAGGCTCATAACGTTTAGAGATAACTCGTTCATGCTTAGAAACGATGTGACGAAGACTTGACAAATCTAGCAAAGGTGTGTGATTTACAAACTTATGGTGCTCAATGCTTACATTTGCTATCACTTTGGTTATGTGTCTCATAAAAGATAAGGATTTTTGTCAAGAGATCATGATCTATTTATATTTCACAGATTTATTTATAAGTTTGACATCACGTGGATAGTACAAGATATAAGACACAAGTTTGGGTTATTCTACTTCAGCATCAAGTTCATTATACTTAGTTTTCTTCATCA
>BQNB010182168.1:0-12523 GCA_026074375.1 Tanacetum coccineum | reverse complement strand
CCGGCTTGGCCTAACTTCTTCGTTTTAAATAGTTAATTCATGGAATTTATTACCGGTTAAGCGAAACGGCATTCCGGACGACTTTCGTGTTTCGCCGAAAGGCTAAAACGGACTCGAAAGTGGCCGAAATGGTCATTTAAAATTCTGCGCAGCTTACTAAAATGCTAAGTGCTGATATAGTATATATTTAATTTTCCAAATTTCAATCGGCCATAAAAACTTCGTTTTTTGGAGTTACAGGACGATCCGCCTACCGAAACGTTCATAAAAAGAAGGCCTATTATATTCTTAAATCAAAAATCAGTCTTTACATTTTTACGACACCCAAAACACGCTGCGTAACTTTCTGCAGTAAATTGTCTATTCCGACACTATACTAAACGCCACTTTTACTTCACCAAAACTTCACAACGTGCCTAAACTAACCTATCTCCGACATCTAAACAAATTTCAATCATTCCAATTCATCAGTCACTTAATCTGACACATGCACAAGTGGATCCATGGATTCTAAGTATAATTTTATACAAATGCATACATAATAGAAATTAGGGTAAATGCTATAGAATACCAACGTACTTTCCAAAATTTACCGTAATGAACAACTTACTTTTGTATTATCGATACCCCAACTTACATTCAAATTTTGTTTCAACTTGAACAAAATGTTTGTACCGTTAGTTATTATGTGACAACGTTAATCCATTTAGGTAACGATCGTTTGAGGAAGTTGCAAAACTCGTCCCTACGGTTTTCATATATATTTTTTTCGAATTTTTTTCTTTCGAACCAAAAATATTTCGAATTTTTTTATCGAAACTTCTTTTTTTCGAAATTTTTTTATGTTTCAAATTTTTTTTCGAAAATTTTCACATTTTTTCGAAAATTTTTATAAAAAAAATTCAATTTTTTTTTATACATATAAAATTTTCGAAAAAAAATATCAAAATTTTTTTATGTTTCGAATTTTTTTTGAAATTTTTCACACATTTTTTCGAAAATTTTTATATACATTTTTATAAAAAAAATTCAAAATTTTTTTTATACACATAAAAAAAATTTCGAAAATTTTTTATGTTTCGAATTTTTTATCGAAAATTTTCACACATTTTTTCGAAAATTTTTATATATATTTTTATAAAAAAAATTAGAAATTTTTTTTATACACATAATAAATTTTTGAAAAAAAAGAAGTTTCGAAAAAGGTTTCGAAATTTTTTTATGTTTCGAATTCTTTTTCGAAAATTTTCACACATTTTTTTGAAAATTTTTACATACATTTTTATAAAAAAATTCGAAATTCTTTTTATACACATTCAAAGAGGAAGAATATAAGGACTAACGATGCAAGCGATCGTTAGCTAAATGGACTAACGTTGCCACATAATAACTAACGGTACAAACGTTTTGTTCATGATGAAACAAAATTTGAATGTAAGTTGGTGGTATTGTTAATAAAAAAGTAAGTTGTTCATTTCGGAAAATTTTGGTAAGTACGTTGGTATTCTACAGCATTTACCCTTTATCTTGCGTAAATGTCACCCGATCTCAAATAGCCATAAACACTAAAATTTATTAGACGTACAATCTAACATAAATGTCACCCGATCTCAAAATATTAAAGAGCGAAATAATTAGAAAACTAATCACATTTCTTAAATATTTTGATATATTTCCATTTAGATTCCATATAGAAAGAATCTTGGTCCTGTGCATAGACTCCACATTTGAAATAATGTGTAGTTCCGCCTCGGTGCCCCTTGAATTTAAGAACCCCATTTACGTAGACGTTAACACTGTTGCCTTCGACATCATGGATGGCATTCAAACGAAACCATTTATTGTATATATTATGAAAAATGACCTTTTGTCTATAGTAGTAAAGATCTCCATTGTACACTCGAACCATCAAGGCTGTAGCATGTGGATATCCCCCAAATACTTGCATCAGGCTCACACCAGTAGTCCCATGTGGCACAAACACATGTGCTTCGAATTGCCAAATACCTGTAGAGTATTTGTAACCCTGCATGTATCATACAATATCAGTTAAGTCTTTAGCTAGGTCAATGCATTAAACTTTATGTGACTAAAATCTCAAAGTAAGTCAATAAGATATATATTTACGTTGATGAACAACTCAGAGCGTGGATTGGTTGGACTCCCACGAGACAATGGTTCATCCGTGGAGAACACCCAGAGTTTGTGAACTTCATTGATGAAACTATACCTCTCCTCAAGAGGAAGATTATAGGGTTTATGATTGATATAATATGTTTCGTTGAAAGGGAGACGAGTGAACCCCAAAGCTAGATCATTTACAAACCATCCACGGGTACCAATACTAAGCCTAGAGAAGAACACGACTCCTAAAATCAAATTAGCAAACATTTCTTAATTCCAATAGTATTGGTTATAAATATTTGGATATATCGAACCTCAAGGCTTATAGCATTTAGAGGTTATATAGGCGCACATTACATGTGTATATAATTGCCACGAATTTACATATCATTGTTTAGATTTACTCCTTCCGTCCCATAATTATTGTCCCTCGACAAAAAACACACAGTTTAATAAAAATGCATTTATTACTGCTTTCTCTCTCTTACTTTTTGACCAGAATGACAGTTTTACCCTTAGCTAATTAATTAAAGTCTTCTTTAAAGTTAGTAATAATAATTTCAAATATGGGTAATATAGTAAACTTGATCAAACTTCCATATCTATTTTTAGTAGTGGACAATTAAATTAGGACGTCCCAAAAAGGAAACATGAACAATAAAAATAGGACGGGAGTATTTGTTTGTATAGATAGATATACTCAAAGCCGCCTTTGCGTTTGCCCGATTGATATATTTGACCAAGTATTCTTTAACTTTTAGATCGTATGGAAAACCGGATATTATGACAAATTAGGTAAATCTGTTGTGTATCTTTTTTTTGTTATTGCCTATAGTAGTTTGGGTCAGACTGTCTTGGTTCAGGTTCCAACAGGTTGTTCGAGTCATATTTGAAGTTCGGGTCATTGGTGGAGTAGTACATCTCCTAGCTTTCTAGGTCAAAGTTATCACATCATAGTGAAGGGTGTGATTTGAGGTATTTGTTTTCCAAGTGTTGTGGGTCAATGATCCAGACCGGTGATTTTACTTTGTGCTGTTCATACACTCCGAGGTATTCTCATAGTCAACCCGTCCCTATTTTTCGCCATTCTAAAACACGGATTGGGTGACTGTAACTGTTTGGTTTGAGGTTCTGAAATGTACGTCATCTCAGGTGTCAGGGTTAAGGTCGGTTTGTAACTTATTACCATGATTTCTACGACAGATGATGCCCTCTGTTCTCGAGTTACTTTTTTAAAGAAAGGGAGGGGATGGGACAAGAAGGTGCAGAAGGGGAGGAGATTGTAGCGAAAGTTTGTTATTTTGTTCGTGTTCTAGAGAGGTAGGGAAAGGTAAAGAAAGAAAAACGAATAGTTACGAATATACCCTTATAACATAAATAGTGTTTTCATATTAAGATCAAAACATTGAAAAAAAATACTTGAAGAACAAAACTGTCGATATAAATACATTTGCAATTGTCAAATCCTAAAGGATCAGGTATCTAGTCAATGCATAATTTAATTGTGGTAGGCTTCATTCTATATAGATATAGACGATCAGCATAGCTAGTATCGTTTATCGTGAAGGAGTCAAACTGTGTGAAACAGTGCCAACTGCCAAATGCAGATACTGTGAGAGAAAAGTGCTTTATAGGGTCAAACTTGTAATTTCATAAATATATTAACAGTTGTTAAATGCTTTCCACACCTATCCGTCCGATTTTGGACGGATCATTTTGGGAACAAAATACATTAGCCATTCCTTCCTTTCCCCTTCCCTTACTTCATCCTTCCCCTCCAAATAGAACTCAAGAACATCATTTTTTTTCTATTTCCCTTTCTGTTCCATTCCTTTCTTTTAAAAAGAAAACTCGAAAACAGAGTTTTAGTGAATTGTGTTTGATTGTTTTGGGGCCGAAGTTTTACCTTAATACGCTAATTTTTTTTACTTTATAAGTTTGTGTTTGTTCTTATTAGACTATGTTTATTGGCAATCTCATCCAACCGGTTAGAGAGTAAAAGGACACAAGCAAGGTTATAAATAGCGTGAGACATTGCGTGACGGCATGGCTAAGCCTCACGCCTTTGCGAGCCATGACAAGTCATGACGTTTTTAAAGCGTGACTTAAGGCGGCACAAAATATGAAAATATTTATAAGTTTATATATTTATATCATATTACAAATATATTGAGTTTACAAAAAGTGTCATACATAAGGAATAAAGTTAAGAAACTATCTTTGCATGTAATATTTTTCATTTCTGTATAAAAATACGATTTTTGTCGAAATTGAATTCAAAAAACCCTCCACGCATCACGTTTTATCGCGTCTTATCACGTTTTTTCACTCCTCATCTCACGTCAAGCCTTAAGCCCAAGCCTTGGTCTATTGCGTGGCGTGGAGGTCACGCCTCGCGCCTTTGCGTGGCCTTTGCGAGGCCTTTGCGCGTCTTTTAGTACCATGGACACAAATAATATTAAAAGGACACAAAAGAAGAAAGAGGTTTACACAACCGGTTCGTTTAGTGACCTCCAAATAGTTGATCCAACCTCGCCACGTGTCATATTAGGAATGGCCGATCAACCCACATGCATTTTCTTTCATTCTTTTCAATTGATAAGAATATAAAGAAAGGAGGAAGCTGAACAAGTGGGTTAGAGTCTCGGGTTTAGTAAACAGAACATGATTCGTGGGTTTGAGGTTTATGATTCTGTGTGCTATAATTTTGAGTTTGATAAACTAACTGGAAATAAATAGAAATGGAGTTAGGTGGCAGAGAAGAAATGAAATGATGATAAGAAGCGTGAGATATGTAGCCATGTAGGAGTTGTGTAACTAATAAATGCTTAGGGTTGCATTTGGGTTGGGCTTAATTGAGAACTAATTTCGTTTGGGCTTCTTTTAGGACTAATAATATTGGCGTTCGTATTTTATATGAACAAAGGGGACGAGTTTTTTTATTAGTGTCATTTCTATGTTATCAAATTTAATTTGTAAGCTGATTATGGTTAATGGTAAGATATAATGGTAAAAAAGTTGATAAATGGAATATAAAAGAAATAATATTATATGTTAGGTTGGGTTGTTGATAAATGGTAAAAAAGTTAAGATTGGTTGTATGTATAGATTGTATAGATGGAAGAGTAAGAAAATAATATTTTAATAAGAGATTGGGTTATGAGAGGTTATGAATAAAAATAGACTTAGAGTAGTTATAACTTTTAGGGTATGTTGTCCGGTTGTGTAAACTTTGTGTTGTTGTAATTCGACATAGATTAGAATCAGTATGGCCAGTTAAGTTATCTTAGTGTTGTTGCCTTCTTACTACTAGTTGTTTATCTTATCTACATAGTATATACTTGTCTGTAGAAAAAAAATAACAGTAATAGGTACAACGTCTAATCGTTTAGTTTCCCTACACTATATATTCATAACTAAATAGGTATAAAATCAGGCAGCCAGGCTGCTCATCGTTGGTTATGTGCAATGATGAACTGGACCATTTCGAGTCCAATGCTGAAGTAAAACCTGTCACGTAACAAATATGCTTGGAACAACAGGAGAAAAGATTTATATATGAAGTATTAATATATTAAATATATAATATATATAATATATATACTATATATTATACTACTATAATATATAATATATATATATATATATATAATATATAAATATATAATATATTATAAATAATTTTTTTATGAGACGGTTTTATAAATTGGTTTCTCCGATCACCCCACAAGCCCTTTGCATTTCGAATGTCCCTATACTTAGATATCCACCTTCTGTCTTTGGAGTCTTGATTCTCATACTCAAACAACGTCTTAATAAAACTGAGACGCACAAATTAAGACAAAAGATTACATATATGCATTTTCATACACAAAAATTTGGCTAGAAAGGTTTCCATAAAACAAAAAAAGAGATTTGATCTTATATAGCGCGAAGAATTTGCAGCAACATTACATTCTAGCTTGCACAAATAATTCTTCAAAAAAACAAGTATTGGTTCTCAAACTATTATTAACATCAAAGGAATTGCTGTAGCGACTCATCTTTTCGGATTAAACTACTAATCAATATCCTGCAGTCTATGTATTTATTAGATCGACATGTTCATGTTGATAAATATCACTGGAAATGCATGGCTGATGGTGAATCATAGCAACAAGCCACCTGTAGTATTACTTTTGAAACACCCGTTCATTTCTGAATGAAATCTATGAAGGGAATTGTAACTTATTGTAATTTTTCTGAGGGTGCAAAAAGAAAAAGTGTGTGTGATCACTAATACAACTGAGGCAAAAGTTGTCTTAACAACATCCGAGCTCAATGATATCTATCAGCCTTTATGCCTCACCATCAATCCAAATAGCACTCCCTCGGTAAGAATATTTGAACCAAGTGCGCATAATGACCATCCCAACAAAATATTAACTGTACACAGTTTAAAAATTAATAAGAGAGTTATTTTGAAACTTTTAAATGTGTATAAAAATCTAAGCTTAACAATTATAACTGTCCAAAATTTCTAAAATAAAGACATTGTTAAAAATAATTTCACACTCAAAAATCAAAATCTTCTCACATTCTAAATGGATAACCCCACATCATACACCTAAATAACATACATAGTAATTCTTTTTTAGTATGAGGCTCAAAGGAGCCCATTCCATTAAAAATACGTAACAAGGTAAATAATGTCGCATTTGCGCCATACATTATTTTAATAAAAGATTTAGAAATATAATGAAAATTATTTTGTTAATTAACTTTTTTCCCGTACAAACAATGTTGCGATTGCACGCGAATTTATACAGTTTAAAACGTAATAAAGAGTTATTTTGACACTTTTAAATGTGTATAAATTGCTACAATTATAACTGTCAAAATTTCTAAAAAAACAGTTGTATAAAAAAATTTCACACTCAAAAATCAAAATCTTCTCACATTCTAAATGGATAACCCCCATCATAGACCTAAATAACATAATTCTTTTTAGTATGAGGCTCAAAGGAGCCATTCCATTAAAAGTCGTAACAAGGTATATATGTTCGCATGTTGCGGCCATACATTATTTAATAAAAGATTTATGATATTATAAATTAAAATTATTTTGTTAATTAACTTTTTTCACAAACAATGTTGCGTTGCGACGCGATATTATTGATAAAACTTTTATAATATAATCATTGTAATGAGTAAAGAGTATTGATAATTATAATGAGTCTACAATGTATATAATTTAAATATTTGCATTTTGACTTATTATTTGAAAAGTGAGAAGTTTATTTTAAAACTTTAATCTTTATTTTTTTTAAATATAAGTTATAATCATTGCAATATTAAGCTTATTTTATTTGAAATTGAGAGCCTTTTAATGGTATATTTTTTATGATATTTTAATACATTTTTTCTTATAAAATCGTCCGTTATTTGAATTCATTGCAAAATTGAGCTCATCTTATTTGGAATATAAAGTCTTTCTTATTGGTATATTTTTTATAAGAAAATCGTTGAATATTTATTAGATAAATGATATAATAGTTTTTGTTATATAAAAAAATTGTAAAAAGTAAAAGTTTAAGATAGTTTTTGTAACTTGTTAAATAATTTAAGGATGTGTTTTAAAAAAAACTTATTAATTTTTTTAAAAGAAACTTTAGGGTAATTTTAAAGTTATTAGATAGGTTAAATGTGTGTTTTGAAACTTCTATTTCTTTGCAAAAGACATATATTAAAGTTTGATATTTTTTTTAAATATCGCAAGTAAGTAAAAACATTGAAATATTTGGTTCATTTTGTTGGCAATTTGAAGACCTTTCCAAGTGTATTTTTTTATATAAATAAATCGCTAGATATATGCTGTATATTTGGTAAGTATAATTTGATATAATAAAAACCGTCTGCATAGTAATTGTCGTTACTTGAGACATAGTTGGGAAGAATGTTTTAAAATTTATTTTCTACTAAAAGTACATAGCAATTGTCGTTACATGAAGCCGAAAAAAATAAAGAAAAGTACAAAAAAATAGTTTTTACCATATAAAAGGCTAAAAGGGTAACATGTCAACAAATTAGTGATATTTAGACAAGTAGGTTATGCATATCGATAATAGAATTAGTCCACTATGCATTTTGGTTCACCAAAGCCACCATGTTATGCATTTTTAGACTTTTCCTTTTTTTATATTGACATCGATTTCACATGCTTGAAACAGATATCAAGCTTTGATCCATGCAGCCGAACATATATCCGAGGTTACTTGAACACTCCTGCTGTGCAGCAGTCGCTTCATGCAAAACCTTGTAATTGGGAACACTGCAAGTAAACACTAACCCTTCATAGTTTCGAAACATTTGACATGTACATCGTATTGCTCATTATTCTACTATACATTTGTTCCAATAAATACAGATGGTGCCTGTTAGACGACTGGAAGGATATGCCATTTACCGTCTTACCTGTGATTAAGGATTTAATGGCAAGTGGAATCCGTGTTTGGATCTACAGGTACATACAGTCATTGTTCTATCTGATGCGTTTGCTTTTGGATGCTAAACCATTTAACAGTACTTAAAACTACAACTAATAATAATATGCAGTGGAGATACAGATGCGAAATGTTCAGTCACGTCAACAAAACTTTCAATAAACAAACTTAAACCATCAGTAAAGACGCCATGGTATCCATGGATGTACGAAGGCGAGGTATAAATCCTTTTCTTTAACCTTATTGTTAAAACTTTGTAACGATACACAACAAACTGATTCATGGAAATCCATTTTTGTTATTCAGGTTGGTGGATATGTGGTGGAATACCAAAACCTAACATTTGTGACTATTAGAGGAGCAGGACACACCGTCCCAAGTTACCAACCAGGTCGTGCATTTGAAGTTTACGCTTCCTTCTTGGAGGGAACGCTACCATGAAAAATTCCAATATAGGTGTTCCTATACCAATGGTTAACTAAACCTTAATATTAGCCGAATAATATAAGCCCATGTATTAATATCGGGCTTAGCCCATGTTCGTTATCTTATTATGCAAGACATGTTATGTATAAATATTTGATGATGAATAATAATTGATTATGGACTTTTACCAATTCTATCATGGTAATCAGAGCCTAAACCAAAACCTTAAAAAACACGTACAACCTTAAAAAACCTAAAGCTGCCAATTTCTTTTTTGCCATTCCAACTATTGCTCGTGTATATTCCTTTAATGTGCTGCACTGCTGCTTGCTTGCTTGGTTACATAACTCCCATTAATTTGTTGATGCCGCTTATTCCATCGCAAGATTAATTGTGCTGCTTAGTTGCTTGTTCAATTGTCCAACAACCCAATAGGACTAGTGACGCATGCTGTATCTTCATTAATTTCCTCTACTACTTGCTTGCCTGCTTATGTTTTATTGTTCACTTGCCGCTGCTACTCTGCTATAAAAAATTTCCTTGCTGCTGCCACTTGCTTGCTATATTATAATCGATCAACATGACTGGTGACGTCATCCCCAATCCACAAGAAACCTCAAAAGCTCCCTTGGCTCAACATGTGTATGGACATTGTCCAGGTATGCAGGCCCAACCTCTATTTCCTTACTATTTTACACAGCCTGCTCCTGGCCCATATTTTTTTATAGCACAACCTCAGCCTGCTGAAGCCCAACTACCAGCTTATGAGACCCAACCTCAGTTGGATCAGGCCTACGTTGCACAGGCCCAATTCGCGAGTCCACAAGGGGGTTCGTTTTATGTTCCAGGGAATTATGAGTATATGACGAATGCGTTTCAATCTCAAACAACCATATTTCCGCAAGCGTTTCACACTATGACTCTTCAAGATCCCTCTTGGAACATGGACACTGGAGCATCTTCTCATTTGGCGGACAATATAGGTATATTCACTTCTTTTAGTAATTCAAGCAATTATCCATCTGTATTTGTTGGCAACGGTCACTCTATTCCTGTCACACATACCGGACATAGCTTCTTACATACATCTTCTAAGCCTCTTCAACTTAATCATATTCTTGTCACGCCTCACATAATTAAGAATTTAATTTATGTTCGTAAATTTACCCGTGACAATGATGTTTCTATTGAATTTGATGCTTATGGTTTTTCTGTAAAGGACTACCAGACCCAAAGGCTTCTTCTTCATTGTGATATTACGGACGACCTTTACCCGGTCACTCAGCAACCTTCGTTTCAAACTCCCGTTGTTTTGCTTTCATTTAGTTCCACTACATGGCACAGATGCCTCGGTCATCCCGGAGAAGATGGGCTTCGTCATTTGAAATCACGTAATTTAATTTTAAAGGTGTCCGCTTTGTGTCATGTGTGTCAATTAGGTAAACATGTTAAGCTTCCATTTTATAGTTCTGAGTATTCTGTTGAGTTTGCGTTTGAAATTATTCACTCGAATATATGGACATCACCAATTCTGAGTGAAAGTAGAATTAAATATTATGCTATATTTTTAGATCATTTTTTTCGCAATTTGTTTGGGTCTACCATTTGCATAAAAAATCTGATTTGTTTGATAGTTTTGTTTCTTTTCGTGCTTATGTCAATAAACAATTTAATGTCGACATCAAGGCTTTGCAGTGTGACCATGGTGGTGAATATGACAACACCCGTTTCCATGACCTTTTTCGCCAAAATGGCATACAATTTTGGTTTTCTTGCCCTCGTACTTCGCAACAGAATGGAAAATCCGAACGTATGCTTCGCACCATTAATAACCTTATCCGTACATTACTTTTTCAAGCTCACATACCTCCATCTTATTGGGTGGAAGCTCTTAATATGGCTGCTCACCTTTTAAATATATTACCTTCTACCGCTATTAATAATGAAATACCATTCACCAAACTCTATAACCAAACCCCCACATATGAACATTTGCGTGTCTTTGGATGTCTTTGCTATCTTCACGTTGATGTTTCATATAAAACTAGAACCACATTCCACACCTTGCATCTTTCTTGGTTAACCCGCCAGTTCATCGTGGTTATTCTTGTGTCATGACGTTAGCCTCCAATAAAATTATTATTTCGAGACATGTGCGGTTTGATGAAGACGTCTTTCTGTTTGGAAATGTTACCTCTTCTAATAAACCAACATATGATTTCATTTTACCACCCATACAAACTACAACCAATGTTCCCACGACTGAACCATTTAACCAACACATGGATGAACCAAACAACCGAATTATGCCCCATCCTATAACCCCTCCAACCAATCCACCACAACCAGAGTCCCCTCCATCTCATAGCTTAACACCAATCCAACCACAACCTGATACCCATCTATCCCATAGCTCAACACCAATCCCAACTTCGGCCCAAACACAATTACATGCCCAAATGGTAGATAACCATACTCCAATTCTAATAAATAATTCATCACAAACCATGCCTACGCATCCCATGGTCACTTATGCTAAAGCTGGCATTTTTAAACCGCTTAAACGTATGAATTGTCATGTTACCACTACTTCACCGCTTCCTCGCTCTCATGTTCATGCTCTTCGGGACTCTAACTGGAAAAAAGCTATGTTAGATGAATATAATGCTTTAATTACTAACGGAACGTGGGTTCTTGTGCCCCATCCTGCTAACGTTAATGTTGTTCGTTCTATGTGGCTTTTCAGACATAAGTTTCATGCAGATGGCTCATTAAGCAGGTATAAGGCTCATCTTGTTGCCAATGGACTTAGTCAACAACAGGGTATTGATTGTGATGAGACATTTAGTCCAGTGGTTAAACCAACTACTATTCGTACTATTTTGAGTCTTGCAGTTTCGCGTGCTTGGCCTATTCATCAGTTGGATGTGAAGAATGCTTTTCTTCATGGTCATCTTTCTGAGATAGTTTATATGCATCAACCTCTAGGGTTTGTTGATCCCGCTCACCCTGATTATGTTTGTTACTTGCAGCGATCATTATATGGGCTTAAGCAAGCCTCGCGCGCTTGGTTTCAGCGCTTTGCCTCTTATGCTACCAGAGTCAGTTTTCAGCACAGCAAAACCGACTCCTCGTTGTTTATTTTCCATCGCGGGATTGACATTGCTTATTTATTATTATATGTCGATGATATCATTCTTACAGCATCTTCTACAGCATTTCTACAACAGGCCATCAGCTCCTTAAATTCCGAGTTTTTTATGACCGATCTTGGCTCTCTTACTTATTTCATTGGCATCGAATTCGACAGGCATGTATCTATCGCAATCTAACTATGCTAAGGAAATACTTGAGAGAGCCTACATGCTGCATTGTAATGCTTGTAGGACTCCGATTAATACTTAATCCAAGTTGGGTCCTGATGGTGACCCATTTTCTGATTCCACCTTGTATCGTAGCTTGGCAGGTGCTCTTTAGTATCTTACTTTCAC